>WNWK01006846.1:0-100698 GCA_009830355.1 Cherax destructor
GGAAAGATGGCATCTGTTATCATACCTGTGAGCTTGGTTTCTGTAAGAGCTATTATGTCCAGTGATGCCTCTTTGACTCTTTCGTGCCATACCTTCAGTTGCCTCTCTAACACTGTGTTTTGGGGGGTCTGTGAGGGTGGGGGTCCTGGCGGTGGACTGTGGGATTCTATAGTGGAGTGTTGGGTTGGGGGTGTGAGTGTGGGTTGTAGTTTGTGTTGGGATAGTGTGCTTGGTTGTTGGGTGTTGGGGGTGGATCTGTGTGTGCTTGCTCTTGTTGCTCTGCCCTGCTCTGGTTGTCCTCTGCTGATTCTGTCCTTGTCTCTCCTCCTAGCTCCTTTCGCCTTTGTATCCTCACCCTCAGCTGCTGTTGTTCTGTTTTTGTTGTCTCGGTCTAGGAACACCCTCTTGTATTCTTCCGTTTCCTTCAATCGTGGTTTCTCTTGGAGGATTCTGTCCCGCACTGTTTCTGTCCTGAGAATTGGCTTGAGTGGTTGATTTCTTCCCTTCGAATACCCCCCTATTCTCTGAAAATTTACAATCTCGGACATGTCTCCTTTCTTTCTGCCTGCCGTCTTTCAGTGTGTGTCCTTCCCTCGCTCTCCTTCAGTCCATGAATAAACACTGCCTTTGCCATCTCCTCCTCCCATTGCCTTTCCCTCTGCAACTCTGGTTCCTGTCTGTACATGGCCATTTTCTCCCTTTTTTTTCCTGTAGCTCTTGGTGGCAAGATCGTGCATCTGCTTTTGCCCTTTTCCCCTCTCCACCTGCTCCCAGCAGCTCACCCCCATCACTCCTTGGCCCTGCTTGGTAGGCAGATATGGCCATAGCGTAAGTTATATATCCTTCCTTCCCGATGGGCATCCCTTGATGCTGTCTTTTCTGGTCAACACCCCTGTAACCTGCTTTAGCCTGTTTACCTCATCTTCTAGGACTTTATCCTGGCTACTGCAACTTCGACTTGTGACTCCCAACTCTTCTTCTCCTCCTCCAACCTCTTTTCCAATTTCACAGAAAGCTCTGTCTCCATTTTTGCAAAAAGCTCTCCTAGTTTTCTCTCCCACTCTTGTTCCATCCTTTTGCACTGCTCTTCCATCCATTCTTCCTTACCAGGATCATTCTCCTCTTGTCCCTGGGTCCTTCGAGTCCCTACCAATTTTTTTTTTTTTTTTTTTTGGGGGGGGAGGGGAGAGTGAAATAGAAAGGGGAGAGGTAGAGAAAGAGAGAGAGAGAGAGAAGAGAGAGAGAGAGAGAGAGAGAGAGAGAGAGAGAGAGAGAGAGAGAGAGAGAGAGAGAGAGAGAGAGAGAGAGAGAGAGAGGGGATTAGGGGACTAGAGTGAGAAGGGAAACAGATGAAAATGAGGAGAGAAAGTGAGAGAGAGAAAGAGAGGATTCAGGGACTAGAGGGAGAAGGGAGGAGGGAAGGGTAGAGAAAGAGAGGTATGAAGAGAGAGAGGGAGAGATAGGGGGAGAGAGAGATGGGGAAGAGAGAGATGGGGAGAGAGAGAGATGGGGAGAGGGAGAGAGAGAGATGGAGAGAGAGAGAGAGAGAGGTGGTGAGAGAGAGAGAGAGATGGGGAGAGAGAGAGAGAATGAGAAGAGATGGGGGGAGAGAGAGAGAGAGAGATGGCTGACTCCAGTATATAAGCTCCAATCTACCTACTTGTGCTTCAGATTCTTCAAGACAACGGTGCTGATCACCTGCTCCTAGGCTGACACACGGATTATCTCGTCTTCCACTATCTTCTGAATATATTTTTTACAGTCTTCTAATTATGTTTGTGTATTGTACTGATAAAACCACTGGATGGCAAAACGTCTACAATATAGATACTCAGATGTTGCACATGTTTTTATTTCTTCAACAGTATCATTGTTCACACTGGAAATATCAAATACCGTCGCCAGGAGGTCTGCATTCAACATTAGTTCGGCCAATTTCCATCCAACGTTTTGCATTAAAATTGTGTAAAGGTATCAGTACCAGACTTTTTGGAGTGAGATACAGCATGTTACAGCATCATTATCAGTCGAGCCTGATTAAGTTGCTTGCATTATACAACGAGATTTGGGCATCTTGCACCCTTACAAACTCGTGGTGTTTAGCGCATGTTGTGCCGCTCCCGAGAAAGCCAAGGAGAATAACGAACCCTCTCTTTTCGACCCTCTTACTTTGCCTCTACAAAGTCAAGGAACGAATGATTAAAAGGAGGTTTATTTTTTTAGAGTAAAAAATTTGTCAAATTATCGACAGTGTGCTTTCAGCTCTCGCTGAGGCACACATGATATTTTTCAGACCATCAGCTGTAAACACTTTGTAATTGACTTCACGACATGGTGATTGGTAATACTGGTTAAACTTTATTCTTTTGTTTTACGAAGTCGCTTACCCCAGTTCATGAACAACTTCTTGAAGGACAGGACTTCCGCTGTCTTTCTCCGGTCACTTAACATAACTTAGGAGATATTTGCCCAAGAGAACGGGATACCACAAGGCCGTGTGCTCAGCCCAACTTTGTTTTCTATCTTGATCAACGACATTCTGTCTCCAGTTTCCGTCCCACAAAACCTTGAATGCTTACAGTATGCTGACGCTTGTCAACTGACATTCATCTCCCAAAGCTCAATTTTCGGCAGGGTGGGTTCAGTTTGCCCTTGAATCCGTCCAGCTCTGGGCTATGCTAAAATTATCACATTTATCTTTACATACTTCACTACCCAAGTCCTAATTAATCTATCCCTTGGTGGCACTGTGATATCGGTGTAACCTTCAATTTAGTTCCTGGGCCTACACTATGACCACATGCTCAATTAAAAGAGACAAATTTTTAACCTTGTCACATGCTGCCATCAGCTATTTAAGGGAGGGGCGAGCCTTTTTCATGTGATTAGGAAAATAAGATTGAAAAATTATAGAAAAAAATGTTTTCTTACCCAAAAAAATAGTGCATCATGCTGGCAACATTTTGGTTTAATCGGCTTGTTTATATCATATTTCTAAGTATGTTTTTCCTTAATGTAATTTTTTTGTTCTTGCTGTCATAAATAATACATGTTGGCAATTAGAGTTTTTTTTTATCTCTCCAAAAATTAAGATTTTTATGACTGTTTCATTAAAAAAACACCACATAGCAACATCTCTGACACCTCCATTCAAGTGCAGCGACTCATGATAGCCTCAGTGGCCTCTGGGGTCTCAACAAATCTTGATGTATGCTACACGCTGATATTTAGCGCGCCGTATCCATAGAGTTTTACAGAAAAAAATACGTATATTAACATCTCACGGATTCTTACCGGAACGTACTAAGGAGTCGACAGATTATCATTGTTAATGGTGTATAAGGCCCTGATTAGATCGAAGATTATTGCTCACAGGTGTATGCTTCTGCAAGCGATGAATCCCTGAGAAAGTTGAATGTACTCCGGAATGCTTGCTTAGAGCCCTCTACTACTCCCAGACTTAGAGACTGGAGGTGGAAATAAATGTGCCTCCCCTCCACCTCTGTCGTGATTTTCTAACCATCTGCTATGGCATCCTGACGGCGTGTGGCATACTTGACCAACATCAATAATTCTTCAACAGTTTGCTACAGGCCCCTGGCCATCACACGCCAGTCTCTGTCAAGCGTCAGGCATCGTCCTTCACGAAGTTCACAAGCTAGTAAAAAGAAATTAAACATATTGGGAGTAACCCTAGTACAAAATCATCACGTCTTAGTTCCCTACAAAATATAAATATGCGCTGGAGGAGGAGGTCCACCAGCTCTTCCGCAAAACATTTGCCAGACAATTCACTCACAACCATCTCTACACCGACGGCTCTAACAAGACTGAATGTGTGAGTGATAGTGTATGGTCGAATCAATGTTTCATCGGGATTCATTTACTGGACTATTCATCGGTTTTTACTGCCGATTTCTTTGCTATTGACTGAGCCTTAGATTATGCAATTCTTCAACAACAGGGCAGTTTTGTTATACTTTTGTTACTCCGTTTGTGTTGTGTTGTCTCGTGAATTACTGGGTAACATTATTAAGCTATGCTCTTGTATCACGTCCATCACCCTGATCTTGGTACCTGGCCACCGTAACATCTTTGGCAAAATCGGCCTCGAAGCTCGTGGGATTTTCTTGGGTCCCACGGGAGCGGGGCCGCTGATCTCTTTGGTTAAGAAATCACTCGACTTTCTGTGGCAAAGTCAGTGAACCAGTCTGGCTTTACCAAGCAAGTTCAAGTCCTTCATTGTAGACTGGATTACTTTCTATAAATAAATATATATTATAGTCATTTGCATTTAATATATATATATCTATTATGTTTATCTCATGGCATCTTTTTTTCTATTTATTTTCTTTAGTGAGGGAGTTGACCCTCTCCCCTTTCCCTGACAACTGGTAAGTGCCCTAACACCAAAGTTGTGGGGACAATTCTCTGCATCCTGGAATGTCTCAGATAACTTCCAAAACTTTTAGCTACTTTGCTTCAAACGTTCATGAAAGTGCCTCCAGAAGTTTTGACGAGACAGAACGAAATTCAAGTGTACAGATGCACATCTTCCAATTCTGTGTTTTAAATTGTGTGAAATTTTGATACCCTTCATATCACACTGTAGATATCCCAGTATTCATCTTCTGTACGGCTTTATTATTTAATGACATACTTTTATTGGCCAGGATAGTTCCCATTAAATTAAATATTCCGGAGCAGGGATATTGACCTTCAGCTATCAGTAATTCAGGGCCGGACTCAGCCTCCCCATACAACCACAAAGAGGCTCTGTACTTTACTCTGGCTGAAGCTGACATCTGACACCCTCATGCACAATGCTTCGCGATGCACGATGCTTCGCGTTTTGGCTTCACAATTGGCTCCTGCTTCCTCTTTTGTTTCTTCGAAACTATATTTCCTGTATACACTTGACACTAACTCGACTATCCTTATCTCATTAACTTCCTGACTTGGTCGCACTTATTCTGGATTGAATTTTGGTATTGGGATGTGGCAATACTACCCATCTCCCTCGGCCTACGGTCTTCCCCTCTCTTTCGTGGCACTGATTTCAAATTATTTTATGTAACTGTGACCTTCACCTCCTTTTTCTGATTGGGGTCAGGTCGTGTATCACTTCTCAGGTTGTTCACTGACACTGTCAACTTCCGGCAATCCTGGTAATGGCTTTGGTGGGCAAGAAAACTACTAAACATTCGTGAGCGCAAACGATCCTGTTACTCCCGCGGCGTGTGTGTCTGTGTGTGTGTGTGTGTGTACTCACCTAATTGTACTCACCTAATTGTGGTTGCAGGGGTCGAGACTCAGCTCCTGGCCCCGCCTCTTCGCTGTCTGCTACTGGGTCTCCGCTCTCCCTGCTCCATGAGCTTTATCATACCTTGTCTTAAAACTATGTATGGTTCCTGCCTCCACTATATCTTTCTCTAGACTATTCCACTTCCTGACTACTCTGTGGCTGAAGAAATGCTTCCTAACATCCCTTTGACTCATCTGAGTCTTCAGCTTCCAGTTGTGTCCCCTTGTTTCTGTGTTCCCTCTCTGGAACATCTTGTCCCTGTCTACCTTGTCGATTCCCCGCAGTATTTTGTATGTCGTTATCATGTCTCCTCTGACCCTTCTTTCCTCCAGTGTTGTTAGTCCTATTTCTCTCAACCTTTCTTCATAGGACAGACCCTGAGTTGTGGAACTAGCCTTGTCGCAAACCTTTGCACTTTCTCTAGTTTCTTTACGTGCTTGACCAGGTGTGGGTTCCAGACTGGTGCTGCATATTCTAGTATGGGCCTGACGTACACGGTGTACAGTGTCTTGAACGATTCCTTGTTTAGGTAACGGAACGCTAATCTTAGGTTTGCCAGTCGCCCATATGCTGCCGCAGTTATCTGGTTGATGTGTGCCTCCGGAGACGTACTTGGCGTTATACTCACCCCAAGGTCTTTCTCCTTTGCCGAGGTTTGTAGCCCTTGTCCACCTAGCCTGTACTCTGTCAGCGGTCTTCTTTGTCCTTCTCCGATCTTCATGACTTTGCATTTGGTGGGATTGAATTCGAGAAGCCAGTTGCTAGACCAGATGTCAAGCTTGTCCAGGTCTGTTTTAAGTCCTGCTTGGTCCTTTTCCGATGTGATTCTCCTCATTAATTTCACATCATCTGCGAACAGAGACACTTCTGAGTCTATCCCATCCGTCATGTCGTTTACATATACCAAGAATAACACTGGTCCTAGGACTGACCCCTGCGGTACGCCGCTCGTCACAGGCGCCCACTGTAATACCTCATCACGTACCATGACCCGTTGTTGCCTCCTGTGAGGTATTCCTGATCCATTCCAGTGCCCTTCCTGTTATACATGCTTGTTCTTCCAACTTCTTTACTAATCTCATGTGAGGAACTGTGTCGAAGGCCTTCCTGCAGTCCAGGAAAATGCAATCAACCCACCCTTCTCTCTCTTGCCTTACCTCTGTTACTTTATCATAGAACTCTAGGAGGTTTGTTACACAGGATTTGCCTTCCCGGAATCCGTGCTGTCTGGTGTTTATTATCCTGTTCAGCTCGAGGTGCTCCACCATTCTTTTCCTGATGATTTTCTCCAGGACTTTGCACACTATACATGTAAGTGACACCGGTCTATAGTTTAGTGCCTCTTTTCTGTCTCCTTTTTTAAAGATGGGGACTACATTGGCCTTCTTCCATACCTCAGGTATCTGCCCATTTTCAAGGGATGTGTTGAATATTATGGTAAGTGGCACACTCAGTACCTCAGCTCCTTCCTGAAGAACCCACGGGGAGATATTGTCCGGACCCATCGCCTTTGAGGTATCAAGGTCACTGAGTAACTGCTTCACCCCCTCCTCAGTTGTGTGTATGCCCTCTAGCACTTGATACATCCCTTGTTGGTGATGCACCCCATCCTGTCTACCCAGCTGCCTTCCTTCCTCCACTGTGAATACTTCCTTAAACCTCAAGTTGAGCTCCTCACATACCTCTTGATCATTGCTTGTGAGTTCCCCATCTTCTCTCCTCAGCCTTATCACCTGGTCTTTAACTGTTGTCTTCCTTCTGATGTGACTGTACATGAGCTTCGGGTCGGACTTAACTTTCGATGCTATGTCGTTTTCGTACTGTTTCTGGGCCTCCCTCCGTACCTGTGCATACTCGTTTCTAGCTCTTCTACTACTCTCTTTGTTTACTTGGGTTCTTTGCCTTCTGTACCTTTTCCATTCTCTGACACTCTGAGTCTTTGCCTCCCTGCACCTTTGGGTAAACCAGGGGCTCTTTCTGGCCTTCCCGTTTAATCTTTTTCCTCTGGGTATATACCGTTCCTCTGCCTCCTTGCACTTTGCCCCTACGTATTCCATCATTTCATTTATTGTCTGTCCATCCATTTCCCTTTCCCACTGAACCTCCTGCAGTGTGTGTGTGTGTGTGTGTGTGTGTGTGTGTGTGTAAAACAAATGCTTAATCCAGCACTTGGGGATGTTTCATAGAGGCTGTTGTCTGTTCTAAAAAACAATTCCAATGTGTGCCTGGTTGGCGGTGTCCCGGAGGCCATTAGACCCCTCTTCTTTCGTGCATCACCATGTGCCCTCCGGAAAAAGGACGGAGGAATCAGGCCTATTGGAGAGGTCAACACCCTTTGGAGCCTTGCAGCCAAGGCTGCATTGGGAATGGTTAGTCAAGAAGCTGCTGCAATACTGAAACCATCACAGCTAGATTTTGAAGTTCGACAAGGTTGTGAAGCAGCTGCCCATGCAGCACGACTATGCATAAATAACATGTCAGATAATAAAGCCCTGATTAAATTGGACATTGCCAATGCTTTTAACTTAGTCAGAAGGGATGCTGCTCTCAGCACAGTTTCTAAACACTTCCCTTCCCTCTATTCTTTCATACAATCGTGTTATAGTGGGACTTCTGAAGTACTATTTGGGGACCATGAAATTGACTCGTGTGAGGGTGTGCAACAGGAGGACCCTCTCGCCCCTTTTCTGTCTGGTCATTTAAGAGATCACAGAAACACTGTCAAGTGAACTCAGTATCGGGTTCCTGGATGATGGTTCCCTGGTCGCACTACAGAATCTCTCCTAGAGAATTTCCGGAAAATGCAAGACATCGGAGAGAGACTTGGCCTATATTTAAACCCCACTAAATGCGAAATAGTTTCTAACAATTGACAGATGATCGAGGACATTAGTTCTGCTTTGAAAGAAGTACGAGCTAATGATCCAACCAATAGTACTCTCCATGGTGCCCCTCTTGGGTCCACTGCCATTGATCTGATTCTAGAAAAAAAAATCAGACCTCAGGACGATGGAAGGAAGGATGAAATACATTGACATACATGATGCCTTCTACCTACTCATCAGGTGCCTCTCCCTTCGAAAACTTACCTACTTCCTGAGATGTTCCCCAGCCTACGGCAGTCTGAAACTCAAGGAATATGACTCCCTCCTAAAGACCATGCTGGAGAGAGTATTGAATCTTTCCCTTGAAGATGGACAGTGACTGTAAGCCTCACTTCCAGTCAGGCTTGATAGGCTTGAAGTATGCAAATCCTCCCAGATTTCCATACCAACATTCTTATCCTTCTCCATAGCATCAGGCGATGGTGACTTATGAGGAATACAGGACCGTAGCTACACCAGTGTCATCGCCAAGAGGAAGACTCACTGTTCCAGCACCGAAACCTAGTGTAGCACTGGCCTACCAACATGATATTCATAATCTTTGATATATTGTACCAAAGTATTCATGTTAGTGCTTTTTATTAAATAAGTGATCCATAATTAAGCTATAATAAACAACTGTCAGTCAATAACCATAAGGGTGAACGAGGGGCTCGAACCAAAAAACAATTATACTTTAATTAAATATATTAACTTTTTGGACAAACCTTAGCTTTTTAAGAAAAAACTACGTGTTTATGAAGAACATTCTCTCTTTTTTGGTTTTCGTTCCATACAGTTTATCTTGCAGTCGATGAGCATCACAAAACTGTTCCCTTCCACATGATCTTTAGAATAGTTGGTCATTGCTTGTCAGGATGTGTTAACCATCCTAGCAAGGATGTGTTAACCATCCTAGCAAGGATGTGTTAACCATCCTAGCAAGGATGGGGCAACTAATTCTTCAAAATGAAAGAGAATGACTAATAAAGAATTTTTGTTTTCCTTAACAAGTGTTTAGGTGTTAATCTGCATTTCATCCTTTACTATATTTTCATAGACTGATATGACTTTTTACAAGAAAATGTCTTAATGTTTACATGTCACTTTTTAGGAATATCACTAGGAAAATAGTGCTCATAAATATTTTAGATTAAAATCTATGTTATTGTCAGTTTTTATTATGTAAGGTTAATGACTATTGTGTTTATATTAATAATAAAATATGATAAATACAATAGAAAGTAAAAAGGATTCAAATGGCACAAATATAGAATGTTTATATTATAGCCTATATAGCCGAGGGTAAAAGCTGCCCGACAATGTTTTGGTGTTCCCAGTAGTCGAGTTATCCTCTTAAAGTCGTAAAGCCAAGCACTAAACTTTATTACAATGTCTCACAAGTATAAAAGCTTGGTCAACAGTTGCTTCAGCTTCTGCTAAATATAAGCTTTTTTGAAAACAGCTTTTACTAAATATTTATTTGTAGTAAGAAGTACTACGATGGTGTGGTGTATGGTGTCTGGACTTTGTTGTGAATAATACGGAGTATTTCACAACATTTTGAATTATAAACAACCAACTTGTTCATTTCCTAAAAATATAAGTCATGAAACAAATTACAACAAAACCAAGAATTTGAAATGAAAACTAGAGGATATTTTGGTAAGTCTTGGACCATTTATAACTCTCGGTCTGATAATGGCTCAGGCTGCACCGAAAAGTTTTCACATTTTAATTTTAAATTACTGGAATTTTAATTTTGTATGCATTTAATAAAAACATAATCTGAGTGACTGGATTTTCTTAAGTGTTATGAGTCCCTAGAGACCATCCAGGTGACAATCAAAGCGGGGATCCATGCAAGTGCAAGTCTGACTTTCAATAATTATAGCACTTATATACATGTTTACATGTGTACAAACGCATATATGGGCACATATGAATAAAAAATAATGAATATTAGTAATATCTAAAAGTAAGTTCTGTACCAGGGAACCAGGTAATGTGTGAACCATCAGAATAACTTCAAAATCTGCTTTGAACGATTTTATTTAAAGTACATAAAAAAGACATTTCGTAATTGCACATTGATATTCACACATTCATGAATGTAACAATGTGTCAAGGAACATTACTTGGGTCACAAACACGGATTCCAGCTTAGTGAAGTGTATTACCAACACATTGTAATGTATCAAACTTGTATTCTGCCAAGTAAACTCAACAATGAGTCTCCTTCCGTCACCACAAACTCTGTCCTGTCAATGTTAGTCTTCTGTTTGTCAACACAACCTCTATCCTGTCAATGTTAGTCTTCTGTCTGTCAGCACAAGCTCTGTACTGTCAACACTAGAGGAAGTCTTCCTGATAGCTAGCGAGATCTCTCTCGCTAACAAATGGAGAAATCCATTTCTTTGGTCAGCTAACTGTATATTCTGTCTTGTCAACACTAATAGTGAGTCATGTTATGTCAATGCAATGATAAATATTACTTCTCTCAGCTTATATACTGCACTGTCGCGTGACCACAGAGATATCTTCTTACTGAAAAGAATGGCTTCGAACCTATAGGAAGACATTAATAGAACTATCACTGTACCATACTGGACTAATAAGATTCGTCTAAGTGTATTTGTATACACAACAAGAAGGTTAGCACGGCTCACAGTGTATCCACTAATATACGAGTTCGCAGACGAATCCCACACTAACACGGCTGTCAGATGTATCCCTAGTCACTTCAAAGCCGGAATGAATGACTCAGGGTAATTGTAGCGACATGATTGTAAACAACTCACTGAATGGAGTAGGATTTACACCCATGGTATGTTAATCTTATACCCATGGCATGTTAATCTTACACCCATGGCATGTTAATCTTACACCCATGGCATGTTAATCTTACAACTAGTAGACCAGTATGCTAATTGTCTATACCAGTGGTGCTCAACTTTCCTACACAAGTGGGCCACATGTGATGGTCAAATGTGTGACGAGGGCCGCACGGTTTGGTTGACACTGAGTAGAGTGGTAATGCATAAAAGTGAAGTCATAATTTCATGTGAGGGTCTCATCCATTTCCTAGAAGGGCCACAGGTTAGGGACGCCTGCTCTATACCATTCCTTGCCATGGGCTTGAAAACCAATCAGTCAGAGAGTTCTTTATAATTGCATCATTACTATTTCGTGAGTCTTGTTTCTGCAAACTCACGTTCTATGATACGAAAAACACACGAAATAACGAAAACAAATGAGAGGGAACGAAGTTAAATTGTTGCATCCATTAGGGAAATATCTGGAAGGTTAAATCAAATGATACAGAACTGAAGAGATTACATGGGAGACAAGTAATTATAGGATACAATGGAGATTACGTGGGAGATAAGTAATTATAGGATACAATGGAGATTACGTGGGAGACAAGTAATTATAGGATACAATGGAGATTACGTGGGAGATAAGTAATTATAGGATACAATAGAGATTACGTGGGAGACAAGTAATTATGGGATACAATGGAGATTAAGTGGGAGACAAGTAATTATAGGATACAATGGAGATTACGTGGGAGACAAGTAATTATAGGATACAATGGTAACGAAGAACGATATCATAAGAAACTCGTTACTTTCTGTATTAATTAAATGAATATGAATGAATACTAATAACATGAATAATAAAACAAAATACGTTTTGAAAATGAGAATAAGAGAAGTGAGTAATAGTTTGTAAGGAAGACGATCCACCAACACTTTGATTTTTCTGTTAATTATATTAACACTGATGCATTTCCAATGAAAGGCATGGAAAGAATGGAAGGTATGGAAGGCATGGAAGGTATGGAAGGCATGGGAGGTATGGAAGGTATGGAAGGTATGGAAGGCATGGAAGGTATGGAAGGCATGGAAGGTATGGAAGGCATGGAAGGTATGGAAGGCATGGGAGGTATTGAAGACATGGAAGGTATGGAAGGCTTGGAAGGTATATAAGATATGGAAGGTATATAAGGTATAAAAATATGAAAGGCATGGAAGGTATGGAATGCATGGGAGGTACAGAGGGTATGAAAGGCATGGAAGACATTAAAAGCATGGAAGGTAAAATGTATGGGAGGCATGGAAGACATGGAAGGTATGAAAACTATGGAAGGTAGGGAATGTATGGAAGGCATGGAAGACATTGAAAGAATGGAATGTATGGGAGGCATGGAAGGTATGGAAGGCATGACAGGCATGGAATGTATGGAGGACATGGAAGGCATGTAAGGCACATAGTATCCTAATTTTTTTATGAAATTGTTGAGAAATTTCGAAATAAAGAATTTTAACAATTCCTGGAGAATTTTTTTATTGAGAAGCTTTATTTATCAGGTTGTGAGCCACAACACCACCGTCACAACACCACCGTCACAACACCACCGTCACAACACCACCGTCACAACACCACCGTCACAACACCACCGTCACAACACCACAGTCACAACACCACAGTCACAACATCACCGTCACAACACCACCGCCACAACACCACCGTCACAACACCACCGTAACAACACCACCGTAACAACACCACCGTCACAATACCACCATCACAACACCACCGTCACAACGCCACCGTCACAACACCACCGTCACAACACCACCGTCAAAACACCATCACCACCGTCACAACACCATTACCACCATCACAACACCATCACCAATGTCACAACACCACCGTCACAACACCATCCCCACCGTCACAACACCGTCACCACCGTCACAACACCATCACCAATGTCACAACACCACCGTCACAACACCATCACCACCGTCACAACACCACCGTCACAACACCATCACCACCGTCACAACACCATCACCACCGTCACAACACCACCGTCACAACACCATCACCAATGTCACAACACCATCACCACCGTCACAACACCATCACCAATGTGGCAACACCATCACCAATGTCACAACACCTTCACCAATGTCACAACACCATCACCAATGTCACAACACCATCACCACCGTCACAACACCATCACCACCGTCACAACACCATCACCAATGTCACAACACCATCACCAATGTCACAACACCATCACCAATGTCACAACACCATCACCACTGTCACAACACCATCATTAATGTCACAACACCATCACCAATGTCACAACACCATCACCAATGTCACAACACCATCACCACCGTCACAACAACATCACCACCGTCACAACACCATCACCAATGTCACAACACCATCACCAATGTCAATGTCACAACACCATCACCAATGTCACAACACCATCACCAATGTCACAACACCATCACCAATGTCACAACGCCATCACCACCGTCACAACACCATCACCAATGTCACAACACTATCACCAATGTCACAACACCATCACTAATGTCACAACACCATCACCAATGTCACAACACCATCACCAATGTCACAATACCATCACCAATGTCACAACACCATCACCACCGTCACAACACCATCACCAATGTCACAACACCATCACCAATGTCGCAACACCATCACCACTGTCACAACACCATCACCAATGTCACAACACCATCACCAATGTCACAACACTATCACAAATATCACAACACCATCACCAATGTCACAACACCATCACCAATGCCACAACACCCTCACCACCGTCACAACACCATCACCAATCTCACAACACCATCACCAATGTCGCAACACCATCACCAATGTCACAACACCATCACCACTGTCACAACACCATCACCAATGTCACAACACCATCACCAATGTCAAAACACCATCACCAATGTCACAACACCATCACCAATATCACAACACCATCACCAATGTCACAACACCATCACCAATGTCACAACACCATCACAAATGTCACAACACCATCACCACTGTCACAACACCATCACCAATGTCACAACACCATCACCAATGTCACAACACCATCACCACCGTCACAACACCATCACCAATGTCACAACACCATCACTAATGTCACAACACCATCACCAATGTCACAACACCATCAACAATGTCACAACACCATCACCAATGTCACAACACCATCACCACCGTCACAACACCATCACCAATGTCACAACACCATCACCAATGTCGCAACACCATCACCACTGTCACAACACCATCACCAATGTTAAAACACCATCACCAATATCACAACACCATCACCAATGTCACAACACTATCACCAATGTCACAACACCATCACCAATTTCACAACACCATCACAAATGTCACAACACCATCACCACTGTCACAACACCATCACTAATGTCACAACACCATCACCAAAGTAACAACACCATCACCAATGTCAAAATTCCATCACCAATGTCACAACACCATCACCAATGTCACAACACCATCACCACCGTCACAACACCATCACCAATGTCACAACACCATCACTAATGTCACAACACCATCACCACCGTCACAACATCATCACCAATGTCACAACACCATCACTAATGTCACAACACCATCACCAATGTCACAACACCATCACCAATGTCACAACACCATCACAAATGTCACAACACCATCACCACTGTCACAACACAATCACCACCGTCACAACACCATCACCAATGTCACAACACCATCACAAATGTCGCAACACCATCACCAATGTCACAACACCATCACAAATGTCACAACACCATCACCACTGTCACAACACAATCACCACCGTCACAACACCATCACCAATGTCACAACACCATCACAAATATCACAACACCATCACCAATGTCACAACACCATCACCAATGCCACAACACCCTCACCACCGTCACAACACCATCACCAATGTCACAACACCATCACCAATGTCGCAACACCATCACCAATGTCACAACACCATCACCAATGTCACAACACTATCACCAATGTCACAACACCATCACTAATGTCACAACACCATCACTAATGTCACAACACCATCACCAATATCACAACACCATCACCAATGTCACAACACCATCACCAATGTCACAACACCATCACAAATGTCACAACACCATCACCACTGTCACAACACCATCACCAATGTCACAACACCATCACCAATGTCACAACACCATCACCACCGTCACAACACCATCACCAATGTCACAACACCATCACTAATGTCACAACACCATCACTAATGTCACAACACCATCAACATGTCACACACATCACCATGTCACAGCACCATCACCACCGTCACAACACCATCACCAATGTCACAACACCATCACCAATGTCCAACACCATCACCACTGTCACAACACCATCACCAATGTTAAAACACCATCACCAATATCACAACACCATCACCAATGTCACAACACTATCACCAATGTCACAACACCATCACCAATTTCACAACACAATCACACATGTCACAACACCATCACCACTGTCACAACACCATCACTAATGTCACAACACCATCACCAATGTCACAACACCATCACCAATGTCGCAACACCATCACCAATGTCACAACACCATCACCAATGTCACAACACCATCACCAATGTCACAACACCATCACCAATGTAACAACACCATCACCAATGTCACAACACCATCACCAATGTCACAACACCATCACCAATGTCACAACACCATCACCACCGTCACAACACCATCACCAATGTCACAACACCATCACTAATGTCACAACACCATCACCAATGTCACAACACCATCAACAATGTCACAACACTATCACCAATGTCACAACACCATCACCACTGTCACAACACCATCACCAATGTCACAACACCATCACCAATGTCGCAACACCATCACCACTGTCACAACACCATCACCAATGTTAAAACACCATCACCAATATCACAACACCATCACCAATGTCACAACACTATCACCAATGTCACAACACCATCACCAATTCACAACACCATCAAAATGTCACAACACCATCACCACCTGTCACAACACCATCACTAATGTCACAACACCATCACCAAGTAACAACACCATCACAAATGTCAAAATTCCATCACCAATGTCACAACACCATCACCAATGTCACAACACCATCACCACCGTCACAACACCATCACCAATGTCACAACACCATCACTAATGTCACAACACCATCACCACCGTCACAACATCATCACCAATGTCACAACACCATCACAACTGTCACAACACCATCACCAATGTCACAACACCATCACCAATGTCACAACACCATCACAAGTCACAACACCATCACCACTGTCACACACAATCACCACCGTCACACCATCACCATGTCACACACCATCACATGTCCAACACCATCACCAGTTACAACACCATCCAGATGTCACAACACCATCACCCTGTCACAACACATCACCACCTGTCCTAACCATCACAATGTCACAACCCATCACAAATCATCACAGCACCATCACCAATGTCACAACCATCACCAATGCCACAACACCTACCACCGTCATGCAACACATCACCAATGTCACAACACCATCACCAATGTCGCACACCATCACCAATGTCCAGCACCATCACCAATGTCACAACACTTCTGTCCAACACCATCCACTATGTCACAACACCATCACCTGTCCAACACCATCACCAATATCACAACACCATCACCAATGTCACAGCACCATCACAATGTCACAACACCATCACAAATGTCACAACACCATCACCACTGTCACAGCACCATCACCAATGTCCAACACCATCACCAATGTCACAACATATCACCACCGTCAACAGCACCATCACCAATGTCACAACACCATCACTAATGTCACAACATTTTCTGACCACCTGTCCTAGTACGTCAGATCTCCAGCATTTTCTGTCCACCTGTCCTAGTACGTCAGTTCTCCAGCATTTTCTGACCACCTGTCCTAGTACGTCAGATCTCCAGCATTTTCTGACCACCTGTCCTAGTACGTCTGATATCCAGCATTTTCTGTCCACCTGTCCTAGTACGTCAGATCTAAAGCATTTTCTGACAACCTGTCCTAGTACGTAAGATCTCCAGCATTTTCTGACCACCTGTCCTAGTACGTCAGATCTCCAGCATTTTCTGACCACCTGTCCAAGTACGTCAGATCTCCAGCATTTCCTGACAACCTGTCCTAGTACGTCAGATCTCCAGCATTTTTCTGACCACCTGTCCTAGTACGTCAGATCTCCAGCATTTTCTGACCACCTGTCCAAGTACGTCAGATCTCCAGCATTTTCTGACAACCTGTCCTAGTACGTCAGATCTCCAGCATTTTCTGTCCACCTGTCCTAGTACGTCAGATCTCCCGCATTTTCTGACCACCTGTCCTAGTACGTCAGATCTCCAGCATTTTCTGACAACCTGTCCTAGTATGTCAGACCTCAATCATTTTCTGTCCACCTGCCCTAGTACGTCAGATCTCCAGCATTTTCTGTCCACCTGTCCTAGTACGTCAGATCTCCAGCATTTTCTGACCACCTGTCCTAGTACGTCAGATCTCCAGCATTTTCTGACCACCTGTCCTAGTACGTCAGATCTCCAGCATTTTCTGACCACCTGTCCTAGTACGTCAGATCTCCAGCATTATGACCACCTGTCCTAGTACGTCAGATCTCCAGCATTTTCTGACCACCTGTCCTAGTACGTCAGATCTCCAGCATTTTCTGTCCACCTGTCCTAGTACGTCAGATCTCCAGCATTTTCTGACCACCTGTCCTAGTACGCCAGATCTCCAGCATTTTCTGACCACCTGTCCTAGTACGCCAGATCTCCAGCATTTTCTGACCACCTGTCCTAGTACGTCAGATCTCCAGCATTTTCTGTCCACCTGTCCTAGTACGTCAGATATCCCGCATTTTCTGACCACCTGTCCTAGTACGTCAGTTCTCCAGCATTTTCTGACAACCTGTCCTAGTATGTCAGACCTCAATCATTTTCTGTCCACCTGCCCTAGTACGTCAGATCTCCAGCATTTTCTGTCCACCTGTCCTAGTACGTCAGATCTCCAGCATTTTCTGACCACCTGTCCTAGTAAGTCAGATCTCCAGCATTTGCTGACCACCTGTCCTAGTACGTCAGATCTCCAGCATTTTCTGACCACCTGTCCTAGTACGTCAGATCTCCAGCATTTTCTGTCCACCTGTCCTAGTACGTCAGATCTCCAGCATTTTCTGCCACCTGTCCTAGTACGTCAGATCTCAGCATTTTCTGACCACCTGTCCTAGTAGTCAGATCTCAGCATTTCTGACCACCTTCCTAGTACGTCAGATCTCCAGATTTCTGACCACCTGTCCTGTACGTCAGATCTCAGCATTTCTGCCACCTGTCTAGCGTCAGATCTCAGCATTTCTGACCATGTCTAGTACGTCAGATCCAGATTCTGACCACCTGTCCTAGTACGTCAGATTCAGCATTTCTGCCACCTGTCCTAGTCGTCAGATCTCCAGATTTTCTGACCTGTCCTAGTACGTCCAGATTTCGACCACCTCTAGTACGCTTCAGATTTTCTGACCTGTCTGTACGCCAGATTCAGCATTCTTCCACCGTCCAGTCGTCAGATTCAGCATTTCTGCCACTTTCAGTACGTCAGATCTCAGATTTCTGACCACCTGTCCTAGTAGCAGATCTCAGATTTTCTGACCACTGTCCTAGTACGTCAGATTTTTCCAGCATTTTCAGACTCACCGTCTAGTACGTCAGTCTCAGCATTTTCTGACCACCTGTCCTGTACCAATCTCCAGCATTTTCTGCCACGTCCTACGCAGATCTCCAGCATTTTCTTCCACCTGTCCTGTACGTCAGATTCAGCATTTTCTGCCACCTGTCCTAGTAGTGATCTCAGCATTTTCTGCCACTGTCCTAGTACGCAGATCTCAGCATTTTGCCACCTGTCCTAGTACGTCGATCTCAGATTTCTGCCACCTGCCTAGTACGCAGATCTCCAGATTTTCTGCCACCTGTCCTAGTACGTCAGTCTCCAGCATTTTCTGACCACCTGTCCAGTACGTCAGATCTCGCTTTTCTGACAACCTGTCCTAGACGCAGATCTCCAGCATTTTCGCCACCTGTCTGTACGTCAGATCTCAGCATTTTCTGCCACCGTCCTAGTAGTCAGATCTCCAGCATTTTCTGCCATGTCTACGCAGATCTCAGATTTCTGCCACCTGTCCTAGTACGTCAGATCTCACATTTTCTGCCACCTGTCCTAGTACGTCAGATCTCCAGCATTTTCTGACCACCTGTCCTAGTACGTCAGATCTCGCATTTTCTGACCACCTTCCTAGTACGTCAGATCTCAGATTTGACCACCGTCCTAGTACGCAGATCTCAGCATTTTCTGACCACCTGTCCTAGTACGTCAGATCTCAGCATTCTGCCACCTGTCCTAGTAGTCAGATCTCAGCATTTTCTGACACCTGTCCTAGTACGTCAGATTCCAGCATTCTGACCACCTTCCTAGTACTCAGATCTCCAGATTTCTGCCACCGTCCTGTACGTCAGATCTCCAGCATTTCTGACCACCTTCCAGTACGTCAGATCGCCACTGTCCAGTACAGATTCCAGATTTTCTGCACGTCCTAGTACGTCAGTTCAGCATTTCTGCCACCGTCTAGTACGCAATTCGCATTTTCTCCACCTGTCTAGTACGTAGATTCCAGTTTTCACCTGTCCTGTAGTCGACTCACATTTTCGTCCACCTGCTAGTACGCAGATCTCAGCATTTTCTGTCCACCTGTCCTAGTCGTCAGATCTCAGCATTTTCTGACCTGTCCTAGTACGTCAGATTCCGATTTCTGACCACCTGCCTAGTACGCAGATCTCAGCATTTCTGCCACCTGTCCTAGTACGTCAGATCTCCAGCATTTGACCACCGTCCAGTACGTCAGATCTCCGCATTTTCTGACCACCTGTCCTAGTACGTCAGATTCAGCATTCTGTCCACCTGTCCTAGTACGCAGATCTCCAGCATTTTCTGCCACCTGTCCTAGTACGCAGATCTCCAGCATTTTCTGACCACCTGTCCTAGTACGCAGATCTCCAGCATTTTCTGACCACCGTCCTAGTACGCGATTCAGATTTCTGTCCACCTGTCCTAGTACGTCAGATTCCGCATTTTCTGACCACCTGTCAGTACGTCGTCTCAGCATTTTGACACCTTCCTAGTAGTCAGACTCAATTTTCTGCCACCTGCCTAGTACGCAGATTCAGCATTTTCTGCCACCTGTCCTGTACGTCGATCTCCAGCATTTTCGACCACCTGTCCTGTAGCAGATCTCCAGCATTTTGACCACCGTCCTAGTAGTCAGATTCCAGCATTTTCTGACCACCTGTCTAGTACCAGATCTCCAGCATTTTCTGTCCACCTGTCTAGTACGTCAGATTCAGCATTTCTGACCACTTCCTGTACGTCAGATCTCAATTTCGACCACCTGTCCTAGTACGCAGATCTCAGATTTCTGACCATGTCTGTACGCAGACTCGCTTTTCTGACCTGTCTATAGTCAGATTCCAGCTTTCTCCACCGTCTAGTACGTCAGTTCGCTTGACCACTGTCCTGTACGTAATTCCAGCATTCTCCTGTCCTGTACGTCAGATTCCGCTTTTCTACCACCTCTCGTCAGAATTTTCTGACCACCTGTCCTAGTACGTCAGATCTCCAGCATTTTCTGACCAACTGTCCTAGTACGTCAGATCTCCAGCATTTTCTGACCACCTGTCCTAGTACGTCAGATCTCCAGCATTTTCTGACCACCTGTCCTAGTACGTCAGATCTCCAGCATTTTCTGTCCACCTGTCCTAGTACGTCAGATCTCCAGCATTTCCTGACCACCTGTCCTAGTACGTCAGATCTCCATCATTTTCTGACCACCTGTCCTAGTACGTCAGATCTCCAGCATTTTCTGACCACCTGTCCTAGTACGTCAGATCTCCAGCATTTTCTGACCACCTGTCCTAGTACGTCAGATCTCCAGCATTTTCTGACCACCTGTCCTAGTACGTCAGATCTCCAGCATTTTCTGACCACCTGTCCTAGTACGTCAGATCTCCAGCATTTTCTGTCCACCTGTCCTAGTACGTCAGATCTCCAGCATTTTCTGACCACCTGTCCTAGTACGTCAGATCTCCAGCATTTTCTGACCACCTCTCCTAGTACGTCAGATCTCCAGTATTTTCTGACCACCTGTCCTAGTACGTCAGATCTCCAGCATTTTCTGACCACCTGTCCTAGTACGTCAGATCTCCAGCATTTTCTGACCACCTGTCGTAGTACGTCAGATCTCCAGCATTTTCTGACCACCTGTCCTAGTACGTCAGATATCCAGCATTTTCTGACCACCTGTCCTAGTACGTCAGATCTCCAGTATTTTCTGTCCACCTGTCCTAGTACGTCAGATCTCCAGCATTTTCTGACCACCTCTCCTAGTACGTCAGATTTCCAGTATTTTCTGACCACCTGTCTTGGTACGCCAGATCTCCAGCATTTTCTATCCACCTGTCCTAGTACGTCAGATCTCCAGCATTTTCTGACCACCTGTCCTAGTACGTCAGATCTCCAGCATTTTCTGACCACCTGTCCTAGTACGTCAGATATCCAGCATTTTCTGACCACCTGTCCTAGTACGTCAGATCTCCAGCATTTTCTGTCCACCTGTCCTAGTACGTCAGATCTCCAGCATTTTCTGACCACCTCTCCTAGTACGTCAGATCTCCAGTATTTTCTGACCACCTGTCCTAGTACGCCAGATCTCCAGCATTTTCTGACCACCTGTCCTAGTACGTCAGATCTCCAGCATTTTCTGACCACCTGTCCTAGTACGTCAGATCTCCAGCATTTTCTGACCACCTGTCCTAGTACGTCAGATATCCAGCATTTTCTGACCACCTGTCCTAGTACGTCAGATCTCCAGCATTTTCTGTCCACCTGTCCTAGTACGTCAGATCTCCAGCATTTTCTGACCACCTCTCCTAGTACGTCAGATCTCCAGTATTTTCTGACCACCTGTCTTGGTACGCCAGATCTCCAGCATTTTCTGACCACCTGTCCTAGTACGTCAGATCTCCAGCATTTTCTGTCCACCTGTCCTAGTACGCCAGATCTCCAGCATTTTCTGTCCACCTGTCCTAGTACGTCAGATCTCCAGCATTTTCTGACCACCTGTCCTAGTACGTCAGATCTCCAGTATTTTCTGACCACCTGTCCTAGTACGCCAGATCTCCAGCATTTTCTGTCCACCTGTCCTAGTACGTCAGATATCCAGCATTTTCTGTCCACCTGTCCTAGTACGTCAGATCTCCAGCATTTTCTGTCCACCTGTCCTAGTACGCCAGATCTCCAGCATTTTCTGTCCACCTGTCCTAGTACGTCAGATCTCCAGCATTTTCTGACCACCTGTCCTAGTACGCCAGATCTCCAGCATTTTCTGTCCACCTGTCCTAGTACGTCAGATCTCCAGCATTTTCTATCCACCTGTCCTAGTACGTCAGATCTCCAGCATTTTCTGTCCACCTGTCCTAGTACGCCAGATCTCCAGCATTTTCTGTCCACCTGTCCTAGTACGTCAGATCTCCAGCATTTTCTGACCACCTGTCCTAGTACGTCAGATCTCCAGTATTTTCTGACCACCTGCCCTAGTACGCCAGATCTCCAGCATTTTCTGTCCACCTGTCCTAGTACGTCAGATATCCAGCATTTTCTGTCCACCAGTCCTAGTACGTCAGATCTCCTGCATTTTTTGTCCACCTGTCCTAGTACGTATGATCTCCAGCATTTTCTGTCCACCTGTCCTAGTACGTCAGATCTCCAGCATTTTCTGTCCACCTGTCCTAGTACGTCAGATCTCCAGCATTTTCTGACCACCTGTCCTAGTACGCCAGATCTCCAGCATTTTCTGTCCACCTGTATTAGTACGTCAGATCTCCAGCATTTTCTGACCACCTGTCCTAGTACGTCAGACCTCAAGCATTTTCAGACCACCTGTCCTAGTACGTCAGACCTCAAGCATTTTCTGTCCACCTGTCCTAGTACGTCAGATCTCCAGCATTTTCTGACCACCTGTCCTAGTACGTCAGGTCTCTAGCATTTTCTGACCACCTGTCCTAGTACGCCAGATCTCCAGCATTTTCAGACCACCTGTCCTAGTACGCCAGATCTCCAGCATTTTTAGACCACCTGTCCTAGTACGTCAGATCTCCAGCATTTGTTTTCCATTTCTTCTCATATTGTTTAGTTAATGTTTCCTGAGAGTTTCGTCAACATAATAGCCACTATTATATTTTCTATCACGACTTCACACTAGTTAATGAGACACTTGTGCAAAATTTAAGAATGTTAAGTAAAAGGACACAAATGCAACTAATGTGACATTTTATTGTGGCAACGTTTCGCTCTCCAGGAGCTTTGAGGAAACGTTTCGCCCCACAGTGACTTCATCGGTCCAGTACAAAGGACGGACTGATGAAGTCACTGTGGGCCGAACATTTTCCTCAATAAAGTTTACCAAATGTTAGACAAATAGTATGTCATTCTTGAACTAGTGGGATTTCTGAACTATTTATCACACTAGTTAACAACTTCAGCTTCACTTAAGAACCTTAGCACTGATTCTTGTGGTATAAACCTTCCTAACAGATACCCTCATTTTGATTTAGAAAGACACGTGAGCGAACACTAGGACATATGTATTAGAATAAGTTTCGGTCTTGGGACCTTCATCACTTCCTAGATCTGGACTGAAATGTTTTCTAATAAATATGTCCAAGTGTTTGCTTATTTGTTTTTCTAAACCAGTGATTCTTATATTTCTCGCTGTTTTCTGGTTATGCGTTTTCTTATTTCCTTTCTGAATGTGACTGGGAGGAATATCTCTTGAGATTTATGACTTTTATTCTTGTGTTGCTCCACCTCATCTACAATAGTTGTTCTATTCTTTATTCTGTTCCTTTGTATTTTCCTTCTTTCATTTCTCCTCCTTCCAGTTTTACTTGACATAGATAGTGTTGACATTACGAGATTTCCTCTGATTCATTCTTGTGTATCTTAGTAACTATATTTGCATAGGCTTTTTCTTCCCCTCTATTTATGTCCTTCACTTTAGAAAAAACTGCTTCCAACTCTTCCTTCACTTATTCAAAATATTTTTCTGCTTTCTGCATTCGTTGTTTATTCTCGGATTTTGTCTCTTAAGTTGAACATCTTGATAGTTATAAATTAGACACATATGCGACACATGTTGCATATGTGTCTAATTTATGACTTGTCGGTTCTCTGAACCATTCATCTACGTCTTGATAGTTCTTCGTGTCTCGCTCTTCGTGTCTCGCTCTTCGTGTCTCGCTCTTCGTGTCTCGCTTTTCTGGTCTCGCTATAACTACCGTCCTGTCCATTGTTTCCTCAAGGTTATTTCCATTTTTTTATTTATCCATTCTAAAATTCTGAGCATATGTAGTTTGTCCACCAATTCTGCTTTCTCTTTTAACGTCTCTTCCTCTTTCTTGACTTCCTCTGTCTGATACACATCTTGGACATTCTACTTCCTATTTCATTATACTTACTTTATTTTCATGATCCTCACTTTCCCTTGCATCATCCTCACCTGCTTTAGTTTCCTCAGTTTTCTTCTTCTTCCTTTTGCCTCTTCCTTTCATTTTTTTTGTGTGTGTGAGTGTGTGTGGGTGTTTTGTGTCTTTCTCTTTTTGTCTTTTTGTTTATTTTTGTATTGTCTGTGTTTTGTGTACTTGCCAGTTTGTGGTTACATGGGTCGAGTCACACCGCCTGACCCCGTCAATAGGTTAACTTTTATGTCGGTAAAATGTGCTTTAAATTAAACCATTTGCATTTTTCATTATCATCCAGTGATTAATGACTTTGATTCCAGTTAATCTATCACAGAATTATTTATTCATTCCCGTGTTACGGAGCATCCATTACTTCGACATTAAATGTGATTATATCAGTTTATCACTAAATAACAATTGCCTTTCCATCTGTCTGTGTTGCAAGTTGTTTGCTGTCCCACTCTGTCTGTGTTGCTTGTTGTTTGCTGTCCCACTCTGTGTTGCTTGTTGTTTGCTGTCCCACTCTGTCTGTGTTGCATGTTGTTTGCTGTCCCACTCTGTCTGTGTTGCTTGTTGTTTGCTGTCCCACTCTGTCTATGTTGAATGTTGTTCGCTGTCCCACTCTGTCTGTGTTGCATGCTGATTGCTGTCCCACTCTGTCTGTGTTGCATGCTGATTGCTGTCCCACTCTGTGTTGCATGATGTTTGCTGTCCCACTCTGCCTATGTTGCATGTTGTTTGCTGTCCCACTCTGTCTGTGTTGCATGCTGTTTGCTGTCCCACTCTGTGTTGCATGCTGTTTGTTGTCCCTCTCTGTCTGTGTTGAATGCTGTTTGCTGTCCCACTCTGTCTGTGTTGAATGCTGTTTGCTGTCCCACTCTGTCTGTGTTGCATGCTGTTTGTTGTCCCACTCTGTCTGTGTTGCATACTGTATGCTGTCCCACTCTGTCTTTCTGACTCACACTACTTTGTCAATATGTTGTACCCAGAGTCTATGTCGGACACTGTTTATCAGTCTGTTTTCTTTGTGTCACACAGTGTATCTACGTTTGTGAGATCTGTGTCTTGGTGCATCTTTCTATATGTGAAGTCCTACTTTATACTGTCATAATCTCACTGTGAAAACTTTTCACACGCTGTGTCAACCTCTTTGTGTAATATGTCCCACACTGTGTTTGTCCCATTTTGTACCTGTCCTACACACTAAATCTATCCAGCGCTGTTTGTTTTTACCCCAAACTGTGTTTGTGTGTGTGTTAAATACTATATATCTGTGCCACTTGTCTGTTGCTGCTTCTCAATGAATATGTCTCACGTTTTAGTGCATATCTTTCGTGGTGTGTCTGTCCTCCACTGATTATTCAGCCCCACATTATGTATTAGCCATTCATCACGTGTCTATCATACACTGTATGTCTGATCCATACCTCTACATTTTTCCTCGCTAATCTATCAGGCCACCCTAGAATAATAATGAATTCCTGGAGATGGGAAGTACAGTGCCGGCACTCTGAAGGAGGGGTGTTAATGTTGCAGTTTTATAACTGAAGTGTAAGCATGCCTCTGGCAAGACAGTGATGGAGTGAATGATTGTGAACAATTTTCTCTTTCTGGTCACCCTGCCTTGGTGGGAGACGGACGATGTGTTAATGAAAAAAATACAAATTAATTAAAACTCGGGATTTTTTTACACTCTGCTGTTCCAAAATATCAAACGTATCTCAGTGGAATAGATAAATTTAAACTTTATTAAACAAAGGTCAATACATTACACTACATAATTCATTATACTAAGTTCCAACAGCCTGATAAACAAAAAACGTGGTACTCCAGTATCACCGTGTCCGCCTTGCTCCGTGTTTTTTTGTGTTTTTCGCGGTCTCTTTTACGTGCTAGAACTTTAAAACTGTGCCAGTGATCTTATAAGGTACATCCCTCCAGTGATCTTATAAGGTACATCCCTCCAGTGACCTTATAAGGTACATCCCTCCAGTGCTCGCAACTAATCAGGCAGAAAACAGTTATACTGAGTCAAAAAAAAAGGGAATTAGTGTGCAAGAACACAGCAGAGCCATACTCCCAGAGGGAAACATAGGCTTAATTTCTATCGAAATACGAATAGGTGCACAATCTTGAGAAAATACGTAAATTGTCCAGCTTGAAAAAAAAAATACGATGAACAGTGTCGGGTTGTGAGTTGTCAGTGAACGATTTCAATAACATAAGACCGAATATCATCCAGTCAACCATAGTGAAAAACAGCAGGGTTATGGTGGAGGTAGAAAAAAAAACTAGAAAAACTAAACCCAGTACAGTGATCCATAAGTGCCTAAAACCCCAGGTGGTAAACCAGGGTGAGGTTAACCAGGGTGCCAGAAGTAAACGGTGCCAGAGGTAAACCAGGGTGCCAGAGGTACAGCCGTCCGTCATAGTAGGAGCTGCCAGAAGCACCGGTTTTTTTCTCCAACACGCAAGTTATACTTTTTGTATCAAACTGATCATTATCACTCTGTTTAATCATCTTCCAGTAGTCTGTCTCGCGTAACTCAAATAATCCCTACAGGATTCATTAAATAAGTGATACTGGATTTCGTCAGATCCAAGAAATATGGGAACCATTGACCGGATTCAAAACTGGTATCCTCGACCGGTTTCAATAAGCGGTCGGGGTTTTAGGTGGCCTTATCAAACACCCAAACAATAACTTAAAGCGGTAAGACTGTCCCAAACACTTACACATGCAAATAAAATAGATACAATACAAATAGACGGATCACCACTTCAGGGAAGCTATTAGTAGAATATACTGTAAAACAACCAACAAAATCAATCATGAAAACCTGTGTAATATGCAAGCAAACAAACAAACGTTCCACTGGATGGATTACATGCAAATTCTGTGGTAAATGGAGTCACGCCCCTTGTACAAGCATTCAGGAATCTACTACACGAGATATTAAACCAGGGAAGTGTCTTTCGGTATGTCCAAATGTATGCTCAATTGTGTACAGTACCAATAGGTACTGTACACAAAACGGAGAAAAGCAGGAGAGGTGAAGAAATTACTGTAAACCAGATACCTGGAAGGCCATGGAACGAGATAAGATGTCTCCTTGGGTTCTGCGAGAGAGGCAGAGGAATTGTTTGAGTCACTCGCAGCAATCTTCAACAAATCGATTGAAATAGGACAGATGCCAGGAGTCGGAAAAATAGCGAATGTAGTCTCAATATTCATAGAAGGGCCAATCAAAGTAATGAGCAGAATTGTATCAGTAGTGAGTTGACCTATGTTACGATCAGGGCCTCATTTATTAGCCTGTTTTGCCCCGACGTAACAAGTTATTTAATTAAGCTTTGATTGTTTAATCGTTAGAGAAAATAATTATAGTATTAGGGTAATTTTTAGGAGATTGACCCAAGCAAGTAAAATTTCAGAAATTTAATATAAAAGAATTCATATAATTATTCAGTGTATTGTATAAAGTTATCTCTATTGCAGTGTAATACATCATGATACACTTTATTCGAAAACAGTCGATATATGACTTTACTTGTTTCTGTACAATAATCACTCAATGACACGAGTTTTATACAAATAATAATTTACATTAACGTTTCCCAATACAATAACTGTCTATTGCCTCAATAAAGGCAGAGAAGTATAAAATATCAATTGAAACATCAAATACATTTCCTTGAGACAATAATTCAAAGTACTGACCAAAGCTCTGCTAATACAAGCTATCACCGTAAGTCGTGGATGAATAGACAATTTTCAACCCATACTAAGGACTTAACAAACCCTCTTAAAGGTGGAATAACTTCCCAAGCCTACTCCAAAGAGCGTATGACTACTCTTGAGAAAGTCAGTGAACATACTCCTGGTCAGGAGTGGATGTGTGAACCTACTCCCTGTTGGGAGAGGGAGTGTGAACCTACTCCCTGTTGGGAGTGGATGTGTGAACCTACTCCCTGTTGGGAGTGGATGTGTGAACCTACTCCCTGTTGGGAGTGGATGTGTGAACCTACTCCCTGTTGGGAGTGGATGTGTGAACCTACTCCCTGTTGGGAGTGGATGTGTGAACCTACTCCCTGTTGGGAGTGGATGTGTGAACCTACTCCCTGTTGGGAGTGGATGTGTGAACCTACTGCCCATCGTCAAGTTTGGGTAAAACGACGACAGGTAGGTCACGTGACTGAGGCAGGGGAGACCGGCCAGTACCTAAACAGGTACCCGGCAGTATGACTAGTGGTCTCCCACTACATGACCACCACAGTAAAATGTAACATCCTACCTACAACATAGCTAAATCAAATAATAGTATAAAGTAAGACATTTTCGTTTTAGCTAATAACGGAAATATCTCCAATATACCATTATGATAAAAATAGACACAATATAAAATATTGGTCAAGGGTATACCCGTAACAACCTATATCAATAGTGAGCTGACCTGTATCCTATGAGCATATACATTGTGAGTTCTCACAGAGAGGAACCAACGATGCCGTCTTTAAAGCAGCTGTACCAGTGGGTTAAGGAATTGAAGGAAGCCAAGAGAGAGACAAGACAACTTAGGAAAACAAGAGGATTTGTAGTAATCCTCCCGTTGTGAATTCTCTGGACAACGAAAGGGGTTGGACTGTGGTAGAGCAGACAGGAATAAAGCTGAAGAATAAAAGTGACACAGCTGAAGATCGTAAAGAAGAATGGAGAGGTGGAAATGACACAATGAACCACGGAAAATAATACATTGTTTTTGTAGCAGACAGTCAGATTAGGTTTATTGACAAGGTTTTTTGTTTGAAGGATAATAGGAGGCAAAGAGAATGCTTTTCTGGTGCTGGGATGGAAGATATTGTAAGCCATGTAGACCAATTTTTGGAGGGTAACGTGAACTCAGCGACTAAAGCAATGATGTTGCCAAGCGTAAAAAGGAGGATTTGATTAGCAGGATGGGCACCTTGTATGAGGGGCTTTCCAAAATTCCATTACTAGAATTTATTGTGCTTCCTTCGTGTTGCCGTGTTGTCAGTGCATTGTTGCAATTTTATGTGTAACAGAATTAAATCTTTAAAGGAAAGAAAAGCGTGTGTGTGAAATTCGATTCCAAGCTTCAGTAAAACGGCTAGTGAAACAAAGAGCTTCAGCAAGTTTTTGGCAACGAAGCAACGAGTTGGACACAGCGTTCTGAATGGTTTTCTTGATTCATGCAGACTGAACATCAGTTGTGGATGATGAATGCTCTGGTCATCCATCAACGTCAAAAAAGACAGCAACATTGAAAATGTGTGGAAGACCAATCTCAAGAATTCTCATCAGAGGATCCAGGACATTGCAAGTGCTCTGGGAATTACTCATGGGTCGTGTCAAAGAATTTTGACTGGAAATTTGTGCCCCATTTGTTGATGCAAGACCAGAAAATCATTTTCTGGCCCAAAGAAACAACTTGGAGGTTGTTCCACACCCTCCCTACTCCCTGATTATAGCCTCCCTACTCCCTGGTTCTAGCCTCCCAACTCCCTGGTTCTAGCCTCCCTACTCCTTGGATCTAGCTTCCCTGTGATTTCTTCCATTTTCCCAAAATAAAAAGGATACTCAAAGACCAGCGTTTTAACGAAACAGAGGAGATTCACGCAGTGAGGAGAAATTTCTCCTGGAGGGGGTATCGGCCCCCCTTCAGCCCTTTCGAGCCCTTTCAGCCCTCTCAGAGAGGGCAGTGAAGTCTTGTTTTCTTCCGCGTCAAGTAATTAGACACAGATGTACCAGGTTAGACACACCACTTCCTTGTACGTCACGGCTGACCACTGTTGCTACTATATGTTGTTAATGAGAGATAATCAATCTCTTACAGCAGTAGGAATATTAAGATATCCTACACCCACTCTAATACCATGTTAAAAATAGCATACACAGTCGTCTGAGCACAGACATCAAGAAATCAAGCATTCTGCATTGCTTCCTGTAGAAGTTTGGCAGGCAAGGAAAACATGCTTTCTTTATGTCGGGAAGACGCCCAGGGCGAGCGAGGGCGAAGGGACTAGATTGCATTTAATCCTACGAGAGGAAACATTAACACCGGGATAACTAATAAAAACAATGCTCCGCGCGTTTATGTGCTAAAAAAAGACAATCCAAAGTAGCGGTATATTACAGAGAAGAGTGTGCAGCTTCTTGTAGTGACATTACTTTAAATAGACAAATATTGAAGAACAATTGCGAGTGTAACACCACCAGACAAGGACGTGTGATATTCCTCAGCGATACGTCAAGCAAGACAGCATTGTCTGGGTGTGAATTAAGGATCCGATACAAATACCCAGGTAAGTCTGCTCAGACGTGTTAAAGATCTATTGACTGCGCAGTTAGGAACTGATTTATTTTCTAGGCAAATTTATCATACACCCGGTAATGCGAGGGCTTTTTAGCCCAACCCATTAAGTTATTCAGTATTCCTCTACTGAATATACGGGTATACGCTCCTTTGGTACAATTATTCTTTAAGTCACTTTATACATATTTGTCCCTAACAGCTCCGTGGCGATAGAACACTGGTTCATATCGGGAGAACATTCTGGCCGAAGCTGCAGAAAGTTGACCTAGCAACAAAGATTAGTGTTATCTGTTACTGTACTAGTTGATGTTCTACCAATGTAAAATTTACCACACGCAGATTCACAGGTTGTATTTGACTCTGACAGGAAAGAAGAGTTCCAGAAATGTTCCAAAAAGTGGAAGAGTCACTGCGATCAAGTTTATAGTCTCCCAAGAAGAGTTCTTCGAGAGAGAGACCCTCAACTATGTTATTAAATTAGCTTATATTTGGGGAACTTTTTGAGAGGACCTCACAATATGTGACATTTTGTCAAGGATTGATGTCGGAAATGAGTTGTTGTCCACGACAACTGATGTCAAGTTTTTTCTGGATGGACACTTCAAAGGGAATGGGTTTTAGTAGAGGAAAAATTGATTGTGGAAATATTAATTCAGGCTCTGATATCATGAATGTAAGGAATAAAAGTCGAGTAACATTGGGTAAAGACACAGAATCTATTTGGGATTCCAAGGACAACCTGGAAGAAGTTCAGCATTGATTTTTATTCAGTAGTTTCTAACTGAACTACCAGAGGTAATAATCTTCCCAACCTGGTTTTATTAAATAAATAAACCCTCATAAGTAATCTACAGATTATTGATAACCTTGACGTATATGTTCATAAATAATAACCTAAATATTTCCTGGGGTTTACGAGAATTAGGGTTAATGTGGTTAATTACTCGGTTCGCGAAGGTCATACACTAACGAAATGATCTGCAAATATGACTATTTTCTTAATAAAAGTTCAATGTACCAAAAGTATGTAAATTCCAAGAGACAAATTAGGTCAAATGAAAAAGATACCGAATGGATTAATAAAACACTAAAGCAAATATTAGGAGGAAACAGAAATTTATAGGAACTTCTGAAGGAGAGAATAACCTTCTTAACTAATATATTCAAATTAAAACAGACTTAGAAATTGAGATTAGAAAGTCAAAACTAAACGATGAAGTATAAGTAATTTGTGAATTAAAGACATTCAATAGGATTCTTTCAAACGTATATGACAATGACCAGAAAAAATAGGACCACTGGGAACTGGTCGGGACACCTTACTTAAGTAGTTCTTGATAAATCATATACTTATGCAAAATTTTCGTATCTTTATACTAGGAACATTTTGCCAAGCAGTGGATTCTTCAGTCCCTTGTAGTAGAGCAGAGGAAGGTGGAGTAACTAGTGGAAGTTGGTCGTTTCTAACCTATAGATACTATCTACTTCCACTAGTGGTTTTGTCCACTGGTGACGCCGTCTACCACTGCTCCACCTCATCTGCCATCAGTATATAACACACATCTCCACGAATATGCTGCACTTGTGTCAAGACTGATGGACTGAACACATCAACTCCAGACTTAGGGAATGATTTCCTCAAATTCATCTTCGACTTGCAGTGGACTGAAGAAGCCACTACGTGGCAAAACGTTTCCAGAATGATGTCCAAGTGTTGCCCAAGTGTTGCCCAAGTGTTGTGCAAGTGTTGCCCAAGTGTTGCGCAAGTGTCTCATTTTTCAACTTCTAGGACTTATAACCATTTATTTCCAAGTTGGTTCTTCTCAATCTTCATACAAGAAGACATAAATGATAACTCAGCAAGAAGACATAAATGATAACTCAGCAAGAAGACATAAATGATAACTCAGCAAGAAGACATAAATGATAACTCAGCAAGAAGACATAAATGATAACTCTGCAAGAAGACATAAATGATAACTCAGCAAGAAGACATAAATGATAACTCAGCAAGAAGACATAAATGATAACTCAGCAAGAAGACATAAATGATAACTCAGCAAGAAGACATAAATGATAACTCAGCAAGAAGACATAAATGATAACTCAGCAAGAAGACATAAATGATAACTCAGCAAGAAGACATAAATGATAACTCAGCAAGAAGACATAAATGATAACTCAGCAAGAAGACATAAACGATAACTCAGCAAGAAGACATAAATGATAACTCAGCAAGAAGACATAAATGATAACTCAGCAAGAAGACATAAATGATAACTCAGCAAGAAGACATAAACGATAACTCAGCAAATAATAATTACTCAAGTTCTGAAGAAAAATTAAGCAATGTTACAGTCAAAAGGGATATGGTTATTAAACAAGCAGACAAACTGTAACAAAAAGAAGTCCTCGGCCCCGACGAACTGTTTTGAAGAATGCTTCTGGTGCTGGTGGATATTTATCCAGCCACTAACCAGCGTGTTTAAACACATCAATCCAAAATTGTGCCACAGATGTGGATGATGGCTAATTTAGTTCCAGTCTTATAATCAGCAGATAAGTTAATTCCTTCAAGTTACCGCTCAATTAGCATGACGTCAGTAGTGGGAATGGATGGCAAAATTAATCGACTATATAACAGATCTCTTATACGAGGATACAATGAATCTTCACGCTCTTGAGAGACTTATAATGAGAAGGAATATCACTGTGGTATATAAGTGGATGAAAGGCAGAAACAAAGGCAATATAAATAAAGTACTGAGGATGTCGAATAAAAAAAAAGGTAGACGTAACTGATTTAAATTAAATTAATTAAAATTTTGAGAGATCGTAGAAAAATATTGGTTTTCAGAGTTATCGATGAGTGGAACAATCTTCCTAGTGCAGAGCAGGAAGCTTTAATTAGCTGACACAAATATATGAGTGAGAAATATTGTGTTTGAATAGGACCTGTCTATCATGAGTTCAGGAACTTTGGAACAGGTTCGAGAAATATGTGGGTGGGAATGGCAGGATTTGAGAAGGACCTACCTAGTGTGGAGCAGTTGGATTTCTGGAGTGTTTCTTCATTATTATGTTCTTATGTTAAATATGATAGAGTTCTATGAAAAGGTAACGAAAGTTAGGCAGGAGACAATAGGCCGGGTGGACTGCATATTTTTGTACTGCAAGAAAGTGTATGATACATTCCCTAAAAGAGACTAACACAAAAGTTAGAGAGGTAGGCAGGAATTATAGTGAATACACTACAATGAGTCAAGGAATATTTAACAAGAAGGAACCAACGAGTTACTGTAAGGGAGATGTCGGAATGGGCGAGTATAACGAGTGGGGTGCCACAAGGATCACTGCTTGGCCCAGTATTGTTTCTTGTGTATGACAATGACTTGACAAAAAACTGAGGCAGACACTGTGAATACAAACAAAAGTAAACCAGGAAAGACTTCAAATGGATATAGACAAGTAACTTGATTAGTCTGACAAGTGACTAAGGCATTTAACCCCAGCTAATGTAAAGCTATGAAAATCTGAGAAGAGCAAAGACCTCTGGACACTGTGTACAGGCCGGGGCACTATTATATTAATGGTTAAAAAAAGATACTTTTAGGAATAAGGAACTTTTACAATAATAGGGTCTCTTTATTGTGAAAACGTTTCGTCAGCCAATGGCTTCATGAGTCCAATATAGAAACGAATAATGGTAGATGACACTGAGCTTGAGGTAATCAGTCCCTCAGCCTGGAGATGTGTTCAGGCCATCAGTCTTGATGAAGTGTAGCATGTGCATGGAGAAGAACCTTATATATTGCAGACAGATTAGCTGAAGCAGTTGACGGAGGCGTTGCCAATGAGAAATTCATTATTGAAAGTAGGTCATGACAATAGGTTAGGCAAGTGTTGAAGAATTCTCTGCATCAAGATGTCAACATTTTGTAATCTAGATGTCTAACCTTTAAGAACATAAGAATAGAGAACACTGCCGCAAGCCTACTGACCTTCACTAGACTCACACTACGAGCACTTCTTGGTCGGTTCAGCTACTGATACTTATTTTGCCGAATGATCAGTAGAGTTACTGTAACTTGTATTGTTAGTGGTGATCTATTGTTACTGATTGTGTTGTATTATAAGGGGTGTATTACTGAGTCATCTTGTGTTGCAAGATCAATGGTGTTACCGTCACATATTGTGTTGCATGATGAGTGGTGTTACCGTCACTTATTATTCTATGATTAGTGGTGTTATAGTCACTTATTGTGTTGCATGAGTGGTGTTACCATAACTTATTGTGTTGCATGAACAGTAGTGTTACCGTCACTTATTATGTTACACGATTAGTTTTCAACTGTAATTTATCGTATTACATGTTGACTGGTGTTCTACTTCCACCAGTGTTATTGTGTTGCGTGATGACTGGTGTTCTACTTCCACCAGTGTTATTGTGTTGCATGATGACTGGTGTTCTACTTTCACCAGTGTTATTGTGTTGCATGATGACTGGTGTTCTACTTCCACCAGTGTTATTGTGTTGCATGATGACTGGTGTTCTACTTCCACCAGTGTTATTGTGTTGCATGATGACTGGTGTTCTACTTCCACCAGTGTTATTGTGTTGCATGATGACTGGTGATCTACTTCCACCAGTGTTATTGTACTGGTGTTCTACTTCCACCAGTGTTATTGTGTTGCATGATGACTGGTGATCTACTTCCACCAGAGTTTTTGTGTTGCATGATGACTGGTGTTCTACTTCCACCAGTGTTACTGGATGATCAGTTGGGTTACTACAGTGACTTAATGGCTTGTATTATCAGTGGTGATGAAGTCAGTTTTTCTGCTGAAGGATCAGGAGTGTTCTACTGTCTCTTATTGTGTTGAAGAATCAATGGTGTTCTATTGTCTCTTATTGTGTTGAATAATAAGTGGTGTTGCAGTGTCTCTTATTGTGTTGAAGGATCAGTGGTGTTCCAGTGTCTCTAATTGTGTTGAATAATATGTGCTTTTGCAGTGTCTCTTATTGAGTTGAATAATAAGTGGTGTTGCAGTGTCTCTTATTGTGTTGAATGATCAGTGGTGTTGCAGTGTCTCTTATTGTGTTGAATGATCAGTGGTGTTCTAGTGTCTATTATTGTGTTGAATGGTCAGTGGAGTTGCAGTGTCTCTTATTGTGTTGAATGATCAGTGGTGTTCTAGTGTCTATTATCGTGTGGAATGATCAGTGGTGTTGCAGTGTCTCTTATTGTGATTTATTGTCATAAATTATTAATGGTGCTTCTCTCAAATCTTATGACGTATTATCAATTATTCTACTGTCATTTTTTGTGTTGTATCATTAGTAGTGATACTGTCAATTCTATCATATCTAAAGTGATGACACTACCATTACCGTCACTTCTAGTACTGTATAATTAGTGGCAATATCATTGTCATTGATTGTGTTGTATAATCAACAGAGCTTCTACACTCACTATTCTTGTGTTGTATTATCATCGGTGCTACTTGAAGAAAAAGACACATGTGTAATACGTCAGTATCATTATTTGCTAAAACGTTCCTCCTGTTCACCGCTCAGGAGGAACGTTCCTCCTGTGCACCGCTCAGGAGGAACGTTTCTACTAAATACACAGGTGATTTATAGCTGGAGACAGTGAAGGAAGTGAAGAGGTAATCTTGAGATGTTCTCTCTCAAAGCCTTGATAGAAGGTGTTCGTTCCCTAAGCCTTGATAGAAGGTGTTCGTTCCCTAAGCCTTGATAGAAGGTGATCGTTCCCTAAGCCTTGATAGAAGGTGTTCGTTCCCTAAGCCTTGATAGAAGGTGTTCGTTCCCTAAGCCTTGATAGAAGGTGATCGTTCCCTAAGCCTTGATAGAAGGTGATCGTTCCCTAAGCCTTGATAGAAGGTGTTCGTTCCCTAAGCCTTGATAGAAGGTGTTCGTTCCCTAAGCCTTGATAGAAGGTGATCGTTCCCTAAGCCTTGATAGAAGGTGATCGTTCCCTAAGCCTTGATAGAAGGTGTTCGTTCTCTAAGCCTTGATAGAAGGTGATCGTTCCCTAAGCCTTGACAGAAGGTGATCGTTCCCTAAGCCTTGATAGAAGGTGTTCGTTCCCTAAGCCTTGATAGAAGGTGTTCGTTCCCTAAGCCTTGATAGAAGGTGTTCGTTCCCTAAGCCTTGATAGAAGGTGTTCGTTCCCTAAGCCTTGATAGAAGGTGTTCGTTCCCTAAGCCTTGATAGAAGGTGTTCGTTCCCTAAGCCTTGATAGAAGGTGTTCGTTCCCTAAGTTTTGATAGAAGGTGTTCGTTCCCTAAGCCTTGATAGAAGGTGATCGTTCCCTAAGCCTTGATAGAAGGTGATCGTTCCCTAAGCTTTGATAGAAAGTGATCGTTCCCTAAGCCTTGATAGAAGGTGTTCGTTCCCTAAGCCTTGATAGAAGGTGATCGTTCCCTAAGCCTTGATAGAAGGTGTTCGTTCCCTAAGCCTTGATAGAAGGTGTTCGTTCCCTAAGCCTTGATAGAAGGTGATCGTTCCCTAAGCCTTGATAGAAGGTGTTGGTTCCCTAAGCTTTGATAGAAGGTGATCGTTCCCTAAGCCTTGATAGAAGGTGTTCGTTCCCTAAGCCTTGATAGAAGGTGATCGTTGACTAAGCCTTGATAGAAGGTGTTCGTTCCCTAAGCCTTGATAGAAGGTGATCGTTCCCTAAGCCTTGATAGAAGGTGTTCGTTCCCTAAGCCTTGATAGAAGGTGATCGTTCCCTAAGCCTTGATAGAAGGTGTTCGTTCCCTAAGCCTTGATAGAAGGTGATCGTTCCTAAGCCTTGATAGAAGGTGTTCGTTCCCTAAGCCTTGATAGAAGGTGATCGTTCCCTAAGCCTTGATAGAAGGTGTTCGTTCCCTAAGCCTTGATAGAAGGTGATCGTTCCCTAAGCCTTGATATAAGGTGTTCGTTCCCTAAGCGTTGATAGAAGGTGATCGTTCCCTAAGCCTTGATAGAAGGTGATCTTTCCCTTGATCGTTCCCTAAGCCTTGATATAAGGTGTTCGTTCCCTTAGCGTTGATAGAAGGTGATCGTTCCCTAAGCCTTGATAGAAGGTGTTCGTTCCCTAAGCCTTGATAGAAGGTGATCGTTCCCTAAGCCTTGATAGAAGGTGATCGTTCCCTAAGCCTTGATAGAAGGTGTTCGTTAGCTAAGCCTTGATAGAAGGTGTTCGTTCCCTAAGCCTTGATAGAAGGTGTTCGTTCCCTAAGCCTTGATAGAAGGTATTCGTTCCCTAAGCCTTGATAGAAGGTGTTCGTTCCCTAAGCCTTGATAGAAGGTGATCGTTCCCTAAGCCTTGATAGAAGGTGTTCGTTCCCTAAGCCTTGATAGAAGGTGATCGTTCCCTAAGCCTTGATAGAAGGTGATCGTTCCCTAAGCCTTGAATGAAAGTTGTTAAAGTTTTAGCCTGAAGGTGAGGCAAGAAAACAGAGAGTTATTTACTAGAGGTGGAAGTGGCAGCCGGAGCTGTTGTTGCTTGTAGGGAGTGCCACCAGTGAGGAAGGGGGTAGTAGCAGCCGGAGCAGGTGTTGCTTGTAGGGAGTGCCACCAGTGTGCAAGGGGGTAGTACCAGCAGGAGATGGTGTTGCTTGTAGGGAGTGCCACCAGTGTGTAAGGGGGTAGTAGCAGCAGGAGTTGGTGTTGCTTGTAGGGAGTGCCACCAATGAGGAAGAGGGAAGTAGCAGCTGGAGCTGGTGTTGCTTGTAGGGAGTGCCATCAGTGTGCAAGGGGGTATTAGCAGCTGTAGCTGTTGTTGCTTGTAGGGAGTGCCACCAGTGTGCAAGGGGGTAGTAGCAGCAGGAGATGATGTTGCTTGTAGGGAGTGCCACCAGTGTGCAAGGGGGTAGTAGCAGCTGAAGCTGGTATTGCTTGTAGGGAGTGCCATCAGTGTGCAAGGGTATAGTAGCAGCTGGAGCTGGTGTTGCTTGTAGGGAGTGCCACCAGTGTGCAAGGTGGTAGTAGCAGCTAAAGCTGGTGTTGCTTGTAGGGAGTGCCACCAGCGTGCAAGGGGGTAGTAGCAGCTGGAGCTGGTGGTGCTTGTAGGGAGTGCCACCAGTGTGCAAGGGGGAAGTAGCAGCTGGAGCTGGTGTTGCTTGTAGGGAGTGCCATCAATGTGCAAGGGGGAAGTAGCAGCTGGAGCTGGTGTAGCTTGTAGGGAGTGCCACCAGTGTGCAAGGGGGAAGTAGCAGCTGGAGCTGGTGTTGGTTGTAGGGAGTGCCACCAGTGTGCAAGGGGGTAGTAGCAGCTGGAGCTGGTGTTGGTTGTATGGAGTGCCACTAGTGTGCAAGGGGGTAGTAGCAGCTGGAGCTGGTGTTGCTTGTAGGGAGTGCCACCAGTGTGCAAGGGGGTATTAGCAGCTGGAGCAGGTGATTTGTGTAGGGAGTGCCACCAGTGTGCAAGGGGGAAGTAGCAGCTGGAGCAGGTGTTGCTTGTAGGGGGTGCCATCAGTGTGCAAGGGGGTAGTAGCAGCTGGAGCAGGTGTTGGTTGTAGGGAGTGCCAGTAGTGTGCAAGGGGGAAGTAGCAGCTGGAGCAGGTGTTGCTTGTAGGGAGTGCCACTAGTGTGCAAGGGGGTAGTAGAAGCTGGAGCAGGTGTTGGTTGTAGGGAGTGCCATCAATGTGCAAGGGGGAAGTAGCAGCTGGAGCTGGTGTTGCTTGTAGGGAGTGCCACCAGTGTGCAAGGGGGTAGTAGCAGCTGGAGCAGGTGTTGGTTGTAGGGAGTGCCACCAGTGTGCAAGGGGGTAGTAGCAGCTGGAGCTGGTGTTGGTTGTAGCGAGTGCCACCAGTGTGCAAGGGGGAAGTAGCAGCTGGAAGTGGTGTTGCTTGTAGGGAGTGCCACTAGTGTGCAAGGGGGTAGTAGCAGCTGGAGCAGGTGTTGGTTGTAGGGAGTGCCATCAGTGTGCAAGGGGGAAGTAGTAGCTGGAGCAGGTGTTGCTTGTAGGGAGTGCCACCAGTGTGCAACGGGGTAGTAGCAGCTGGAGCAGGTGTTGGTTGTAGGGAGTGCCACTAGTGTGCAAGGGGGTAGTAGCAGCTGGAGCAGGTGTTGGTTGTAGGGAGTGCCACTAGTGTGCGAAGGGGTAGTAGCAGCTGGAGCAGGTGTTGCTTGTAGGGAGTGCCACCAGTGTGCAAGGTGGTAGTAGCAGCTGGAGCTGGTGTTGCTTGTAGGGAGTGCCACCAGTGTGCAAGGGGGTAGTAGCAGCTGGAGCTGCTGTTGCTTGTAGGGAGTGCCACCAGTGTGCACGGGGGTAGTAGCAGCTGGAGCTGGTGTTGCTTGTAGGGAGTGCCATCAGTGTGCAAGGGGGAAGTAGCAGCTGGAGCTGGTGTTGCTTGTAGGGAGTGCCATCAGTGTGCAAGGGGGTAGTAGCAGCAGGAGCTGGTGTTGCTTGTAGGGAGTGCCATCAGTGTGCAAGGGGGTAGTAGCAGCTGGAGCAGGTGTTGCTTGTAGGGAGTGCCACCAGTGTGCAAGGTGGTAGTAGCAGCTGGAGCTGGTGTTGCTTGTAGGGAGTGCCACCAGTGTGCAAGGGGGTAGTAGCAGCTGGAGCTGCTGTTGCTTGTAGGGAGTGCCACCAGTGTGCAAGGGGGTAGTAGCAGCTGGAGCTGGTGTTGCTTGTAGGGAGTGCCATCAGTGTGCAAGGGGGAAGTAGCAGCTGGAGCTGGTGTTGGTTGTAGGAAGTGCCACCAGTGTGTAAGGGGGTAGTAGCAGCTGGAGCTGGTGTTGCTTGTAGGGAGTGCCATCAGTGTGCAAGGGGGTAGTAGCAGTTGGAGCTGGTGTTGCTTGTAGGGAGTGCCATCAGTGTGCAAGGGGGTAGTAGCAGCAGGAGTTGGTGTTGCTTGTAGGGAGTGCCATCAGTGTGCAATGGGGTAGTAGCAGCTGGAGCTGGTGTTGCTTGTAGGGAGTGCCACCAGTGTGCAAGGGGGTAGTAGCAGCTGGAGCTTGTGTTGCTTGTAGGGAGTGCCCCCAGTGTGCAAGGGGGTAGTAGCAGCTGGAGCAGGTGTTGGTTGTATGGAGTGCCATCAGTGTGCAAGGGGGTAGTAGCAGCTGGAGCTTGTGTTGCTTGTAGGGAGTGCCACCAGTGTACAAGGGGGTAGTAGCAGCTGGAGCAGGTGTTGGTTGTATGGAGTGCCATCAGTGTGCAAGGGGGTAGTAGCAGCTGGAGCTGGTGTTGCTTGTAGGGAGTGCCATCAGTGGAAGAAGTTGCAATTCATGCCAAATATTTGTATTGCAACAGAGTTGCAAAAAAAAATATCATACTGAATAAAATTTATAAAATGTTACTGACACTTTTGTGTTGAATTAATTTCAAGTGGGTTTAAACAGTGGTACTAGTATTACTTCCTGTGTTTTATGATACGTGTGGGTATTGCAGCGTAATGTGTTAATAATCAGTGATGATATATTCTTCTTAGGTTTTATGATTAGCGATGCTACTGATACGTATGTTGAATCATCAGTGTTTATTGTTACTTGCTGTGTTTGTTGATGAATGGTACTTGTGTAGCTTCTGTTGTATGGTCAATGGTATTACTAATATCCTTCTTGATATGTTGTGCTCTGATGAAGACTATTATTAGTTTTACTATTCTAGCAGTGAATGAAGAGTGCAGCTGTTACCTTAGCTCTTCTTGTGTTATAATGCCATCACATGTACAATGTCAGTTGTATTACGTCATGTACGTCTAACACTTTTCATTTCACCATAACTCCATGTTGCATGACAACACGCATCAACATGACATAAACATACATGACGACCCGTATCAGCATAACCTCAACATTCCTGAGGACGTCCTTACATAATTTCAACACTCATAAAAGCGACAACATATCATTAAGTGGGTCTGAAGACAGGTAATATTATACCATGATATTACTTGAGGTGAGGTGTTATTATATCAACATCATGCACGAGAGCCCTGGCAGTTGCCCTTCAAGGTTAACTGACCCAAAAAGGGAAATGTTCTCTGTGAATCATTTATCAGCTGTTTCGCCAGAGGAGGCAGAAAAGTTTAAATATACTCCCGTAAATTTTTCTGTATTTACTCCCGTAAATTAATTTTTTTCTTTGCAACAATGACATCATCATGCATGAGACCATGTGTCAACATCATCATGCATGAGAACATGCGTCAACATCATATTAACCTGCATTACTGGCACCAGTCACCATTAAAATATGCATGAGAAAATTTGTTAGCACACCATTGATATGCATCAGAGCAGAGTTGAACAATGCAACAAGTGCCAACACTGGATCAACATGCATGAGGGCTAGAGTCAACATTGTATTATTAGTTTCAGGGATGGTTTCAACATATAAACATGAACTAAGGGAGGTGACAACATATCAACACATACGAAGGAAAGTGTCAACATATCAAGACATGCAAAGTAAAGTGTCAACATATCAACACATAGGAAGGAAGGTGTTAACATATCAACACATTCGAAGGAAAGTGTCATCAACATGCATGAAGAGAAGTGTCAACATAGCATCAACATGCATACGGGGATAGCATCAAGATGCATGAGAGCACGAGGCAGGAGGCCACCACCATGCATCATGAAGTTCTGCCAAGGAAATGTTACATAAATGATGGTGAGAGGGCGGCCAGGCCAGCCATTACTGTTGCAGTCACAGCTCCAGAATAACAAACTCGTGTGTATGCCAGAATATATATGTTGCAGTGTCTTGCCACACCTGGTATATGTACATAAAGCTGCTGTTACCTCATTTAAGTTGTTGAAAAATGTTTATGACAATGTTTATAATATATTCCTAATAAAAATATCAATACGCTTACCATTCTCTGTATAAATGCTTTATAGCATGAAATTTCCATTTAACATTGTGATTAAGAGTGGTTTTGCAAAATATACACCTCAATATAATTATATAAGCGTATTTGATTTTTAAGTTAATATATAAATAAGAATTACTTTAGACCTATGACTTTTTAACTGAGGGGTTTACAGAAATAAATGAAAGAAACTCAGTGTCAACATTTAAAAAAAAAAATCATTAATAAGTTGAATATTGACCTCTTCGCTCTCGGGCCGAGAGGTTGTGCTGCGCAGTTGCTCCTGGTCCAGGCTTTGCGCAACTTCCAATTTTCTGCAAGATGGCGTCCAGTGTTCGGAGGAGGAGCAACACAGTGTATGTTGAGGCAAGAAAACATGGGTAGAGGTGTCACGGAAGGGGAAGGTAGGGGCACAGGTGAGGGTGGGGGATCAGGGAGTGAGGAGTGTTAGGGATAAAGGGGGTTTATTGAAGGGTGTCACGTCCCGCCCGCAGAAGCACGGAGGAAAGCCCCCTTTGTGTATTCAAGTGTTTAACGATTAATGTGAATGGCCTAAGGGCAGAAATTAAACGTAGGTGGGTGGAGGTAGTACAGTGGACCCCCGGTGTTCGTCCATTTTTCGTAACAGAATGCTGCTCAAGTGCCATTACCAACCGAATTTATTCCCTTAAGAAATAATGTAAAGTAGACTAGTCCTTTTATACCCCCAAAACTACACTTATAAAAGCATTTAAAAAATACACTTACATAAAAGGGAGTGTTTTGAGCAGGACGAACACCGGGGGTCCACTGTACTAAGACGATATGACGTAGATGTATGTTTTATACAATAGCATAATTTTAGGTGTGGTCGAGAGTTGAGATTAAAGGGATATGAGGTGTATGCAGGTAACTCGGGGAAATTAAAGGGTGGGGTGGCTGTGGGGGTGAAGGAATCCAGTCCCTTTCGGTTGTTAGCTTGGGAGGAGGGAGGAGGGCGGGTGGTGAGAGTGGATGGGGATTGGGGCGACATTCGGATATGTTTCATGGGAATATATATGCCAGCTGACAGTAACCGACGTGTTAAGGAAGAATTTGTAAGGGAGGTTTTGACATATCATTTACGGGGTTTGCCTATGATTACTCTGCTGGGTGGGGATTGGAATTGTATAATCAGGAAAAAAGATGTAGAACCTAGAGGGGTGGGTTGTGAGTTAGGGGCGTTGCGTGTTTTACTAAGGGAGGCAGGAGTGTTTGATGTGGTATGGGGCGATGGGTGGAGGGTGGAGCACACTTTTGTGAGGAGAGGCTATACAGCCTGGTTAGATCGTGTTTATGCAACGAGGGACGTTACAGTGGTTAGGGTGCAAACACGTGATACTGGTTTTTCGGACCATCATGGTGTCTTAGTAGAGGTGGAGTGGGATGGAATGGTCCGAAGGTACAATGGTTATTGGAAGATGAATGTACGTTTGCTTCGAGGGGAGGGGGAGGGGAGATCGTTTGAGGAATGGTGGGGGTCCTTATGGTTAGAAGGAGCAGGGGAACGGGAGAAGGATTTTTTAGGCTGGTGGGAAAAGAGTGTGAAGGAGGGAATAAGGGACTTTTACAGGAATCAAGGAAGGGATGAGGCAAGGTGGAAGTTTGGTCTTCAGAAGTATTTGGAGGGACAGCTTAATGAATGCTATGAGGGAGGGGTTTGTAGATATGGGTAAATAGAGGGGTTGCGGGGAAGTTTGAGGGATATTCAAAATGATCGTTTTGATGCGATCAGAGTAAGAGGAGGTATTGAGGAAGCGTTGTGGGGCGATAGACCATCAGGTTGCGTGTTGAGGAGGTTTAGAGATAGGCAAAGGGGTAACACGATTATGGGGGTTGAGGTATGTATAGGGGTGAGAGGATATGAAGTGGGACAGGTGCTCAGGACAACGGATGGCATAAGCAATTATGCCGATCATTGGTTTGGGAGGAAATTATCAATGAGTGTAGGAACGGGTAGGGAGGGGGAGGTCCTTCAGGAAGGGATTCTGTGTCGTTTTGGGGAGGAGGAACGTGGGGGGTTGGGTGGAAGTATAAGTGAGCAGGAGGTGGGGGAGGCAGTGTTTAGATTAAGTCTAGGGAAGGCACCAGGTTTAGACGGGATACCAAACGATTTCTATGTAGTACATTGGGATACATTAAGAGAATATTTAGTGCGTTTGTTTAATTGTATGAAAGATGGGGGTCGGTTGGGGAGACGCAGGGGATGGGGGTAGTTGTTCTGGTGCAGAAAGGAGGGGGGGAGGACCTTGGAAAATTATAGGGCGATGTCCCTCATGTGTGGAGATTATAAAATCTTTTGCAAAAATTTTAGGGAATAGGATGAAAACAGTGATTGACAAAGTCATACATCAGGGGCAGTTTGGTATACCTGGAAGACGTATGAGTGTAGGACATGGGAGAATCGGGGATTTTATTGAGGGCAGGAAGGGGAAGGGTCTTGGGAAAAGATTGGAAGGAGGTGCATGATTGTGTGAATAGAAGCATGTTGGGAATTATATTAAGGAGTCAAGAATTTGGAGAGGAAATTGCTGAATGGGTGGAGACATTGTATAGTTCTGCGAAGGTGTGTGTGCAGGTGAATGGTAAATTGAGGCGATAGGTGGTGATGGAAAGGGGTCTGAGACAGGGGTGTCCCATATCTCAGATCCTTTTCGCATGCATGCAGGACCCCTTTTATAGGTTAACAGAGGAAGGAGTGGGAGAGAGGGGAAGATTGGGGCGAGTAGTGTGGGCATAGTGGGGTATGTGGATGATACTACTGTATTGGTGGGTGGGACAGAAGGGCTGGTTAATGTGGGACATATTATAGAGGTATTTGGGGTGGCAACGGGGATGAGGGTTAATGGCGCCAAGTCTAAGTTATTGGAGGTGGGTACGTGGGTGGGGGGAGCTTGGGGGAGGTGTATGGATGGAATGTTGTGGATAGGATAAAGATATGTGGAATTGTGTATATGGTGGATGTGAGAGTGGCCAGGCAGGTGAATTCTGAAGAGGTGGTGGGTAGAGCTCTGGGTAGAATGATGGGTTGGAGGGCGGAGGATGTTACACTGATGCAACGGGTGGTGGTGGTGGTGAACACCCTTGTATACAGTAAGGTGTGGAATGTAGCTGCGGTGTATCCTTTAGATATCCGACATCAGGGAATTACAAAAGAAAGTGTTCCAGTATGTGTGGGGGTATGGGAGGCCGTAGCTTTGAGAAGGAAGTTGTCATGATGAGGGTCAGGAGAGGAGGGTTGAGCCTCATTTCTTTGGAACGTCGTGTGAAAGCAGTTTATGTGAAATGTTTTTTTTTTTTACGGAAGAGGGGGGAGGGAGAGGTCATGGAGGATGTATGGAAGTGGTGGGGAAAGGGATCTGCAGGTGTGTGAGGACATGGCTAGGCAGTTGTTGGCAATGAGGGACCCTAAAAGGGTAAAGGTGGGCAGGTTGGGGAGGAGGAGTGAAAAGGGAGGGGTGGTACAGGGTCAAGCGAATTTTCCAGTTTATGATTGGATGGGGATTTGAGTTGGGTTCAGGAAGATTCATTTATTGCCTAAGGTCAGGGAGGTGGTCTACAGATTTTTATTAGGTATATTAGCATCAAGGTCTGAATTATATAAGATGGGGTTGGTAGGTACAAATGAATGTCAGAGGTGCGGGGATGAGGAGACAGCATATCATGCTGTCTATTTTTGTGAGTCTTTAGAGGTGGTGAGGCTGTGGTTGGCAAGGGTGATTGGATTGGTGGGGGGAAAATTTTTTGTCCTTAAGAGCTTTAAGCTGTGATGTTGAGGGAGTATCGAGAGAGGTGGGGAGGGCAATCATGTATGTAGTTGCGGATTTTTTGTATGTATCATGGAGAATGAGGGAGGTGGGAGGGGACTGTAGGGTGAAAGCCTTAGCGGCTCATGTGTATCGTTCAATGTGTAGGAATAGGCTATTATATGGAGGTAAATGGGTATCGAGTTTCTCTGAGGGATATAGGACATTAACGGTAGCAAAGTTATTACGGTGATGCAGAGTAGAGCTGGAATGGACTGGATTCTTTGGAAGCAGGAGTAGGTAGGGAGGGGTCGATGTTGTGTTGAATGAGGTTTTTAGGGGCTTAGTAGTGTGAATGTTGGGGGGACGACTGGCGACGCATATGCTCTTTTATTGAGCGATGGGGAAAAGACAGCTGACACGGACAAAGAACAGGTTCAAGGAAAAGGAGTACGCAAAAGGGGGCTTTCTAAAGTGTTGGAGCATGGTAATCGATGTTTTTTATGAGACAGGAAGGTATAGTTCCTGGATGTTGTAAGGGATCATGTTAATAATGTTATCAAATATTACATATATTGTTCATTATAAGTACTCTCAAAACAGGTAACTATAATTTATTGTGGAGACATTGTAATACTACCACAAGTTACCTGGTATCAGATAAGGTTTTTACATCGTATCATTGTCATTATGTAATGTTAGGGTATAGCTCCGATTTATATTCATTATATCATTGTCATTAGGCAATGTTAAAGTATTGTACTGTTTTGTATAGCTGTTGGCTTTATTGATGCCCAAGATCTTATTGTGTGGGATTTAATTAGATTTTTTTTGTATGATGATTCAGAGTATCATCATAGTAAATAGATCTTATGTATAGCAGTACTTAGTACTTATTTGTGTGTGTGTGTGTGTGTTTATGAATTATTGTATGTTGTTATGGTGATATATGCTCTGTGGGTTGGGTTACATGCTTGGATTAAGTGATAGGAGTAGTCTTAGGGATAGGGGTAGGAAATTAAGTTAGTCTTTGTTCAGGAACCACAAGTGGAGTGGAACCAGATAAGAATTTTCATTGTATCATTGTCATTATGTAATGTTAAAGTTTTGTTGTTAATGTACCATTATGTGTTTTTTAAATAAAATATATATATATAAAAAAAGTTGAATACATTTCCAATTACAAATGTCATATTATGCATCATATGTTGCATGTAAGTTGCAACATGCAGAAGACAGCAACAAACGCTGCCCCTCTTACTTTCTTCAAACTGGAACTTGATAAATATCCCTTTGTTTTAGCTTATGTTGTGTTGCTGACTCCAACAGTCTTACCAGCCAAGCTATCAACCAGAAGATCTGGTCTGAGGCCAGACAGCCGAGCTGTCAACCAGAAGACCTGGTCTGAGGCCAGACAGCCGAGCTGTCAACCAGAAGACCTGGTCTGAGGCCAGACAGCCAAGCTATCAACCAGAAGACCTGGTCTGAGGCTGTACTGCAGAAATATTAAGACCTGGTCTGAGACCGCTCTGCGGAGCTATCAATAAGATGACCTGGTCTGAGACTAGACAACGAAGCTATCAATAAGATGACTTGGTCTGGGGCCAGACTGGCGAGCTATCAACCAGAGGACCTACTATGAGTCGGGACTCCAGAAGTGTCAACCCGAAGACGTGATCGAGGTCGCTCTGTGGAGTTATTAATCAGAAGACTTGGTCAGAGGTTTGTTTACCATACATTTCTCAGGCGATATTGCACCTTCAAGGATTAACCCTCGTACTCGAAGTAGCAGCAATAATAATTGTATTTTTACACAACAAGGATAAAATTTAATACAAGTTTTTTTTATTTGATTTTTTTTTTAATTTAGAATGTTGAGCAACAGTTGACATATTGTTTATCAGATGTTTATCACATGTTTATTAGATTTTTATCACATGTTTATCATATGTTTATCAGTTATTTATCAAGTTTGCCAGTTATTTATCAAGTTTATCAGTTATTTATCAGATGTTTATCAGATGTTTATCAGATATTTATCACATATTTATCACTTGTCTGCTTCTGAAAAGGTAGAAAGATACTTTAAATTATTTTTATATATTTTTTATGAATGTTCGCCCAAATAAATTATGCATTTTTAACCAAAAAATATGAACAACATTTATTTGAATTTTAATTAAAATATCTCTGAAAATTTGTAAAAAAATTGAAAATATGAAAAAAGTTGCGAAAAAATGAGACTAATTTATTAAGAGACTTTTGAAGACGTCTCTACCCTGTATAACTTTCCAGCGTTGAACATTAAATCCTATATATTTTCTTTATATATTTTTATTTTTTTGTATTGTTTCTTTAATTTATTTACATTTTGGTGCATGGTATATACTCCGAGATGTGAATATCTTATCTTGTATTTACACTGAGAAGTATTTCCCTGTAAATATTTACACTGAGAAGTATTTCCTTGTAAATATTTACACTGAAGTATTTCCCTGTAAATATTTACACTGAGAAGTATTTCCCTGTAAATATTTACAATGAAGTATTTCCCTGTAAATATTTACAATGAAGTATTTCCCTGTAAATATTTACAATGAAGTATTTCCCTGTAAATATTTACGGTGGTTATTTTAATCCAATTTTAGAAGTAAAAATATTCTACAATATTTGTGTGAAGGTGAACTGCAGCCTAGCGACCTATGTGAAGAAGATTGGTTTGAAACTTAGTAGGATATCTTCACTAGTCTTCATTCATTTTATTTTGAATGTCATTAATTATCGTCATAATTCAACCGATAGAATCAGTTTCTTTTGCATTTTAAAAAAAATAAGTTAAATACTCTAACCTCTGTTTTAAAAAGAGTGGACCTGTAAGCCAGCGGAAGGCCTCGGCCAGATCACCAAAAGTTCCAGCTGCGAGTCATCATATAGCCCGCGTCAGGAATCAATTGTCCTGTTTCCTGACAAACCTTACCTAACCTAACCTAACCTAAAAGATTATATAATTGTATATCAAACTTCTGTTGAGACTTCACCGACACAACATGAGCTTATAAATGAATAATTAATAAACTTTATTATGTTTTGATCTCATTTTAATCATTTTACTGTTAATGACAATACAAATTTCACCAAATGAACATAAACTGTAGTACAAAATATTAGCTTCTCGCATGGCGACCTCTGCTCTACAGTTGCGTCTTCCATTACACACGAATGGCACTCCGTGCATGTCTAAGTGCTTGAAGTTTTATGTAAACTTTAATATTTATATTTTTCGTTAGGATGGATTAGGCTAGATTAAGTCTGCTGACGGTAGGTTAATATAGATTAGATTTAGGTATGTTAGGTTATGTTATATAAGTTTAGGTTAAGTATCATTAGGTTGGCTCAGTTAGGTAAAGTTAGGTTAAATTAAGTTGCCTTCGGTTAGGGTGAGCTGGGTTGGATTAAGTTGGGTAAGGTTAGGTTAAATTAGTTTGGAGATTCATTCATATTTTCATGCCACAAACATTAATATTTTGTAAACAACTCTTGAAGAAGGTTGTTTGGTTACTGATGTAAGGTATTGGATTCAGAGAAGTGGAGAAACCCTCCACTTCCTAAGATCAATCTCATTATTTCCTATTTGTTAGGAACTTATCGACCCTCCAGGATGAGAACTTACTCATGATTACAATACAAATTATCTATATATATATTATGCCAGAGCAAAACAATGCCGGGAATTATATAAAAGTCTGTTGAGTAACAATTGCTCTACTTACATAAAGATCTTTTATAAACTCTCTTTCTGAGTTGGGATTTCAATATTAAATCATACTGAGCCACAGTTGACTACTCCCTGTTGTGGCCAGCCACTGGAAGCATCATATTTCTACTCCCAGTATTCTTAACTCATATTTCTTGTTTTCAAGATATAGTGAAATTTTCATTTCATGGAATGCAGTGATGGACATTGGATTTTCTGCTACATCTTCGAGGCCTATGTAGCTTCCAGATTTCTGTATAAAAGTGGGCCAGTGTTTATGAATAAAGGCATGATGAACATCAGTAGTATCTACAAATCCGTGTGGTGTTGTGATTCTGTAGAATAGTAGACTGAGTAGTAGTAGTTTACACGACGCCCGGATGGTCTTGTGTCTTCCCAACTAGAAGGCGCTAAAGCGATTTGTAGCCTAAGTTAGCATGCACACGACTGCTAATTTGTGGCATTGATTAGATGCCTTGATATGCCTTGCTCTTGCAGGTGGAGAGCCAGGCTACCCGGTAAGGATATCCTAGAAGATACAAGTTGCTGACTGGTTATTAGAGACCTCCAAAGAGTATCTTTAGGATTTTGCATTATTTTTTTATAGTTTTTATCTGTTACTATTAGATTTTCTTTTGTTCATAACTGGAGAACGCATCATCTAATCTGTTTTAAATTTTCAACACATGTGTACTGTAACGAAGACCAAATTCATGGAATAGTTAGTATATTAAGCAAAGCATTAGCTAAGAACTATAGACCACACATCATAAAAATCTGTGAATGAGTGCTAAGAAGCATGATTGTAAACCACGTGGGTTCCTTACAATTGCACAGCCCACGGCAACATGGGTTCAGAGCAGGTTGCTTCTGCCTCTCGCAACTACTGGATCACTATGATATGGTCTTGGATGCACGGCAAGAAAAACAGAATGCAGATGTAATATACACAGACTTTGCGAAAACCTTTGACAATCATGGGGTAATAGAGCACAAAATACGTGCTAAGGGAATAACTGGCAAAGTGGGGAGAAGGATCTCCAACTTTCTAACCAATCGAACACAAAGAGTAGTGGTCAACAGAGTTAAATCGGAAGCTGCCATAGTGAAAAGCTCTGTTCCACAAAGCAAAGTACTCGCCCCCATCCTGTTCCTCATCCTCATATCAGACATAAACAAAGATGTAATCCACAGCACCGTGTCATCCTTTGCAGACGATACTAAGAACTGCATGAGACTGCCATCTATTGAGGACACGGTTAACCTCCAGGAAGAAATAAACCAAGTTTTCCAATATGCAACGGAAAACAATATGATATTCACTGAAGACAAATTTCAACTACTCCGTTATCGAAAACTGGAGGAGATAATAACTCTAATCATACAATAGAGAAGAAAAATAATGTGAGGGACCTGGGAGTGGTAATGTCCGAGGATCTCACTTTCAACGATCACAACAATGCCACGATCATAACCGCAAAGAAAATGATAGGATGGAAAATGAGAACGTTCAAAACAAGACGCCAAGCCAATGATGATAGTTTTCAAATCACTTGTTCTCTCTAGGCTGGAATATTGCTGTACATTAACATCTCCGTTCAAAGCAGGTGAAATTGCAAATCTAAAGAGTGTACAGAGAACCTTTACTGCACATATAAGTTCTATCAAACACTTCAACTACTGGGAACGCTTGGAAGCACTTGATTTGTACTCGCTGGAACGTAGGCGAGAGAGATCATAATCTACATTTGGAAAATCCTAGAAGGAATGGTCCCGAATCTGCATACAGATTTTACTCCCTACGAAAGTAAAGGACTGGGCAGGCGGTGCAAAATACCCCCAATGAAAAGTAAGGGCGCCATTGGTACACTAAAAAGAGAAAACACCATATAAGTGTCCGGGGCCCAAGACTGTTCAACATCCTCCCACCATGCATAAGGGGAATTACCAATAGGCCCTTGGCTGCCTTCAAGAGGGAGCTGGACAGATACTTAAAGTCGGTGCCGGACTTGATTTTAGCCTTTCTGCACCTTTGGGTGAACCAAGAGCTCGTCCTGGCCTTCTCATTATTCCTGTTGTCCTTGGGTACAAACCTCTCCTCAGCTTCCTTGCATATTGTTGTCACATATTCCATCATCTCATTTACTGATCTCACTGACTTGACTAGTGTATGATGCAGTATTAGTAAATACACGACTTTCCTCTATGATTAAGAAATTTTGTTTCTAAGTTAATTAACGACTCATTTCCTATTAGGAAACAAAAATTTCATGAGAATTGACATTAAAAATGATAAAGAATAGAAACGTAAAAGCGTCAGGGGAACGCCTTCCCCTGATCTCAAGTATGGAAAAAATAAATAATAAAAAAAATGGCTGCCGTTGGTTTCAGTGTGATCTTAAGACAGGAGAATCATCTAAGTTATCCTGGGTTGACGATGTTAGTCCGATGTTCAGGATATCCTGTCATTACTGGTTCATAGTATCTCACTCCGGATATCAAAGACGAGCTGAGGAGTCACTATGTCCCTTTGACTGGGTTCTCGATCCAATAAATCCAGCGTCCACTGTGGATGACCAAACTAGAAGTAGAACTGATAATAAAAGAAACACTGGTTACAAGAAAGACAAAGGCTGGTAAATTTACTTCAGGGTCATTACTGGTAACCAGGTTAGAAACAAAACAATTGAAATACTCCTGGTAGATCACCTTACCTGACCAGGAGAGTGGAGGTGAAGTGACTCTCCAAACTTCAACCCACACCAGGTAAGGTTAATACTACCAGGAGTAGAAATTAAAGAAACTCAGACCCAAAGAAATTGAAGTTTCGCAGCTGGCCGCTGGATGGCAGTGCGGGTGGCGACACACTAGAAGTCTTTACAACCATAACCCCATTTTAACGAGTTTTCTCACACAAAAGGTAAATATAATAGATTTAATCAACAGTTTGAGACGACTGTATCACCCATCATTCTATGGTAGCTCTTGAAACTTCGTATACTTGTTTACAATCATCAATTAGTGACGCAAATATGGTCATGTCTTATATAAAATAGATTACCAATATAATTAGTTAATGAATATTTCCTTATTTAAATAATAATAATACCTATTAACTGTTAACATATCAGGAGAATTTCCCATAAAATACGTATTGTTATTAAGAGGTTATTATGTTTCCTCTTCCAGATTGTGTTCTCACTCTACAGTATACAACTAAAGTTCTGCACCTTAACAGCTTCCAGTAAATATTATAAGAAGGGCAATATCTATGGAAAATTATGGTGGCAATGCTGACCTAATTTTGGGGGGCTCAGATATTGGGCTGGACATTTTGTTTTCTTTTTTTCTTTTTTTTGAGATAGTAACTGGCCATTTTTAGAAAAAAATCCCATGTTTCAATCTTCCTATCCGTGGGTAACATGGCTGCGACCCTCCTCCGACGCAGGAGCGACGGAGTTTGTTTGGACACAGTTGAAGAGGACTTCTGTAAAGGTAAGGCTCTATCTTGTGCAACATTTGGCTAAAATTAACCTTTAAAAGGCTCTGAAAAAAAAATGAAAAACTAGCATGACAGTCTCTAAACCCAATAAATCCTAGGATAAAAAGTCATGGTCTTTGATCCAGTACCTGATCAAACCTTGAATGTATGTATTGTTATCTTTGTGAAGACATCAGTGGAATGAAAATATGCATTTCCTAACTAACACTGTTGGAGTATATAAAACCATTGATTTCTAGCATAGCTGAAGTGCAGATGACTAATATCATAAACTCACTGCCAATATATACTGAGTTTTCAGGAATGTCTCTAAAATGCCACCTTGACTTTCATGACGTGAATGTGAGCAATACTAATCCGATTAAGGTGTCCTGTAGGTCGATTACTACCGCGCTCACCTCACACAATGAGGTCCATGGTTCGATCCCCGGTACGGGTGAAAACATTAGTTCATGTTTCCTTAAGACAACTGCTGTCCCTAGGTATCTGGGTGTTAGTAGATTGGTATGGGTCGCATCCTGAGAACAAAATTGATCTAATTTGGCTGAAATGTTCTGCATAACAAGGGGTTTTCTATATAGTAAAATGTCATTGGTGTCAGCTATGACCTGTATACGTTGGACATGTATCCTTAGAAATAAAGATTATTATTATTATTATTATTATTATTATTATTATTATTATTATTATTATTATTATTATTATTATTATTATTATTATTAACTATAATTATTATTATTATCATAAATCTGCCTCCTGACGGACCTCATCGTAAGACACTGTAACTACTGCAACAAATCAAATCAGTTCTTGATCATAGGAGGTTGGAGGTGACTACACGTCCACGGTATTTGTCGTTGCATATTTGTGAAGAAACATAGAAAGTGAATGAAGTTACAGTGCCAGATGCCTCATAAAAGGCACTCGCGGACACCTCAGGGTGCGTGCTGATTAAGAACTGGAGTAGGTCACTGGTCATCCTATGATCTATAGAAATTATGTGACATACTCAGTTAGAGGCTTAAAATGCAAAATTATATTTTTGTTAAGGTCACGGATTGTAGTGTTGAGATTATCTGTCCTTCCATATTTCCTTCCAAGTTACCGCTCGTCTCATCCCTTTATTTCGTTAGTTTTTACATGACTACCAAACAATACTTTGAAGATTAAGTTGATTCTGGCAGGTTATTTACATCAGTTTAATTAAGAAAGTTATGGCTCTTTCATAGACCGCAGTGCCACCCATCACATTACCCTCTTCATAGACCGCAGTGCCACCCATCACATTACCTTCTTCATAGACCGCAGTGCCACCTATCACATTACCCTCTTCATAGACCACAGTACCATCCATCACATTACCCTCTTCATAGACCGCAGTGCCACCCATCACATTTCCTTCTTCATAGACCGCAGTGCCACCCATCACATTACCCTCTTCATAGACCACAGTACCATCCATCACATTACCCTCTTCATAGACCACAGTACCATCCATCACATTACCCTCTTCATAGACCGCAGTGCCACCCATCACATTACCCTCTTCATAGACCGCAGTGCCACCCATCACATTACCCTCTTCATAGACCACAGTACCATCCATCACATTACCCTCTTCATAGACCGCAGTGCCACCCATCACATTTCCTTCTTCATAGACCGCAGTGCCACCCATCACATTACCCTCTTCATAGACCACAGTACCATCCATCACATTACCCTCTTCATAGACCACAGTACCATCCATCACATTACCCTCTTCATAGACCGCAGTGCCACCCATCACATTACCCTCTTCATAGACCACAGTACCATCCATCACATTACCCTCTTCATAGACCGCAGTGCCACCCATCACGTTACCCTCTTCATGAAACAGTCGCATTTACTGTCTCATTGTTTCTTGTTGTTTAGGAATTATTTCATACATTCTAGTATTTTATTTACTCCTCTTTGTACTACTTGTGCCTTGTTTTGAATTTCCTTGTTTTTCTTGTTTTCCTTTATTTTGTTATATTAATCCAACAGATTCGTTCGGAAAGAATTATATTTCTTAAATCATTGCTGGTTTCCCTCAACAAGGTCTTATCTCGATATGATTCTCTAATTGCAATTCTAGCAAAACTGATCGCGAGTTCTAACCTCACCCTTGGTATGGTTTTTTTCATGGTATGAAACCCAAAAACTCACCTCAAGTTCAAATCTTGGAAAACAGCAAAACCATTAAGTTAAATGCCTTACTTCATAAAGAACATCTTGTTTGAGAACTGATTGCTACTTACAAGATAATATAATCAAATATAGAGCTAAAACCGAATGAGGTTACCGACAACACCTAGTCATTCACTAGTGTTCCATACATGAAGAAGAATGAATTCAAAGTCTAAGCAACATCGTATTAGTACATCAACTTGCATATCAATATTCACCCTTTGTCTCACTTAATAATATAGATACAAATATCAAAATATAAGTCGTATACACGTTCATCGATTTACAAACTTTACCAGCACATAAAATCTAAATCAACAAGTCACAGTGTATAAACACATCGGACACTCAGAAACTTACTTTAAAACAAGACGAATTCTGTAATTTGTGTTCGCTCTTGTTTATATTTTAGGGAGACATGAACATCAGTAGTTCAGCGTGACATGAACATCAGTAGTTCAGCGTGACATGAACATCAGTACTTCAACGTGACATGAACATCAGTAGTTCAGCGTGACATGAACATCAGTAGTTCAGCGTGACATGAACATCAGTAGTTCAGCGTGACATGAACATCAGTAGTTCAGCGTGACATGAACATCAGTAGTTCAGCGTGACATGAACATCAGTAGTTCAGCGTGACATGAACATCAGTAGTTCAGCGTGACATGAACATCAGTAGTTCAGCGTGACATGAACATCAGTAGTTCAGCGTGACATGAACATCAGTAGTTCAGCGTGACATGAACATCAGTAGTTCAGCGTGACATGAACATCAGTAGTTCAGCGTGACATGAACATCAGTAGTTCAGCGTGACATGAACATCAGTAGTTCAGCGTGGGGAAGAGTGAGACGACACAAGCTCAAATATCTCTCAACATATTTAGTGGTGGGGAGACCTGCATGATACTGCCCTCTGCTTCACTTGTTACAAAGCAATTATTTAAGCCTTGTAGTGTGATAGTCTTCCAGGAAAGCGCTTGATGACCCTACTGCCTGAATAATACATGAAATAAGTATGTACATAACAATATACCATAAGTGATAATAATAACATTTAAGGTTACTTAGGCAAAATGCTTCGACATTTTCACAGTTGTGAGACAATAACAGAGATCTCCTTAATACATGAAAACAATAAATACCAAAATACTAACATAAAAGATTATGTTCTTGATAATATAATAATACAAACTGTGATAAAGGAAGGCTGAGAGTAACACAAACAACTCTGTCTCCTTCCTTTTAAAAACAAAAAATATAAATATAAGAAACAAAATAATCACAGAGTTCCCTTTGTAATTATATACAACTCTTTATTTAAAAAAAATATATAAAAAAAAGAGTTATGAACCAATAACCTACTTATAACTAAAGCAATAATGAAAATGAGAGAGATTTCATGGAGTGCTAACCGAGATCTAGTGCATAGTTGTTATGAACTGTGTCCTAGACTCTGGAGACTGATGAAGTATTCTATACGACTTCTAACTTAGTCCGGCAGTGTTGTGACCAGCGTTGGTGGGACAATAATGAAATACGTTGGTTTCACGACAGCTAAGACAACCCGGCAGTGTTGGTGGGACAAAGGTAAGACTATCACGCTGGCTACACGACAGCAAAGGCAGACAAGCAGTCAGGTGACACGAAGATTCTGTCAGAGTTCACATACTGAGTCTCAGTCGTTCAGCACTGCTATCGTGACCCTACACTATTTTTAAGATCTTAGAAGAAATGCAGAGGTTACCGTAAAGACATTTATAGGTTAAGTTAATAACATTGATGAAAGGGTAACAGTCAATAATTAAATTAACAAAGTTAATGCAGGTAACTTCAAAAAGCAATAACCAGTCAATGAATCCAAGAATATTTTATACTTAACTGTCTCAGCAGAGAACTTTCATCCAGGGGCGTTAGGTGGCACTCTATCGTCTCCTAGACTGCTCAGCCGAAAATTTAAATAAAATATTAATGTATTCAACTTATTTCTCACACAAACTGTGTAAAAATATTCATTAGGTTCATGGTATTAAGTGTTCAAAGAACCTTTTCCAAATTCCTGTAGACAATATGACAGTATAAACATTTCAGAAAGTAGCTTGTAGTCAGTACCTCTTGCTGGTTCCCATGTTACTGGCTAGATTCACTCCCACCTAGTCTAGTGGGCCCTGTCCTACTTACTTTTGAAACTATGTATTGAGTTTGCTTCCACCACATCTTCGTCAAGGTGACTCCATTTCCTGAGCACCATGAGGCTGAAAAAGTACTTCATGACATCTCGTATAATTCATCGGTGTCATTTTCCAGCTATGTCCCCGTGTACCTGTTTTATTTCTAACAGTCTATCCTTGTTTACGATATCAATTCCTCTGAGTATTTGGAATGTTAACATGTTTCCCCTTGTTATTTTGTCCTCTAATGTCGTCAGGTTCTGTTCCTCGTCTCATCACACATGCCTCTTAACTCCTAACTAATCTCACTGCATACCTCAGTACATTCTCCAGTTTCTTAACATGCTTTATAATGTGTGGGTTCCAGACTGGTGCTGCATACTCCAAGACAAGCCTGACACTTGTATAAAGGATGTTGAGCGACTTTAACCAGATTCATGAAGGCTACTCTTAGATCTGTTAGACTAGCATTGGCTGTAGAGGTTAGTCAGTTGACGTGTGCCTCCTGCGATATGTTTGGCACTATGCTAATCCCTTGGTCTTTATCTTTGCATATGGTCTGCAGTCTCTGTCCCCCGAGTCTGTACTCCTTGTGTTATCTTCTGCGTCAAGTTTTAAAGGACTTTTAATGTGGGTCTGTTGTTGTCATTGTACTGAAGCCTTATTCTCTTAACATTCTCTTATTCATTGCCACAATTTAAATCACTTCTTTTGTTATAATAAACTCGATGTTGTTATGTCTCCTGATAAATAGTATTTGATTTTCTTGGTGTTCAGGCTCTCACATTTGTACTAATCCCACCTCCTCCTCTACCCACTTTTCAGTCCTTCCTTTCTTACAGTGAGGTACCTCTTACAGTGAGGTACCTCTTACAGTGAGGTACCTCTTACAGTGAGGTACCTCTTACAGTGAGGTACCTCTTACAGTGAGGTACCTCTTACAGTGAGGTACCTCTTACAGTGAGGTACCTCTTACAGTGAGGTACCTCTTACAGTGAGGTACCTCTTACAGTGAGGTACCTCTTACAGTGATGTACCTCTTAAGCAGTAATGCCTCAGCTGTTTCAAAGTTTTCTTATCTTTGTTTTTGCTTCTTTGTATAAAAGACATTGAGCCAGGAATCATTTGCCTTAAGCTGGGACATAAGACATTCAAAAGGGCTTCTGGTGCAAGGGTGAGTGAAGAAATGGAGATTAACGTAAACAAATTTGAAGGCAAGACAGTGAAGAAGGGATGGGCAGTGGCTTGATATAGATGGTAAATAGGAGAGGAAGGAATGGGAAGAATAAGCGGTTGCTGGAGTTGAAGGGATATGTACGACGTAAATATATGAATAATATTCAAAATGGAAAGGACGGGTTTAGTTGTAGGGAAGAGGGAAAGGAGTAGGGAAAGGATAGGTATGGATGTAAGTAAACTGGCGAGCGAAGCTAGAGAGAGAGAAGACAGAATTGGAGGGTGGGGAAGGAAGTAGGTGAGATAGTGTGAGGATAGAGAAGAGCGTGGAAGGGAGAGTGAGTAAACTGAAGAGAAAGGAGAGTTCATGTTGAGAGGAATGTTGGCAGGGGTTGCTGGTTGCTATTCCTGGAAGTTGATTGTTAGTGAAGGCAGTGACTGGGAAGGGTAGAGAGTTGTGAGGAGAAAGTGGAAAGCAAATATACCTTCGGGTAGGGACAGAGGAGAGAGGGTGGTTTTATAGATTAGAAACATAATTGATAAATGATGTGGGATAGTTATTATTGGTTGTAGTTGTTAGGTCTTGATTCTCAAGGAACATTGAATCTTTTTCTTTAACCACTGGTTGTGTAGTTACCTTTAACCTGGATTTCTCTCTGAGTGTCTACACTGTTCCTGTTAGTTGATAAATATTCAAACCTGTTATTGCTCACACTCTTTAACTGGCGCCACAAGAAGACGAGTGGATCGTTTTACGGTGGTTAGAACCTGACAAATTAATACATACTTCCCACAAGAGGGCGATCAACTGAAGAAGTCCAAACACACAGCTGTGTTTGAGTGGTTGGCTTCCAGATTCTGATTTTTAGATGTGTTGAGCATCAGTCGTTTCTTCACGTATAAATATTTTTTTTTATCGTAAACTATTTAATATTAAAATCTATCTCCATTGCTGAATCTTTTTGAGAGGGCGAGATTACAGCCTCCAACCTGGTAATGAAAGACTTGTGTGCATAAGCTCTGATCTCCCTCTGCAGTTAATATTGAGTATTTAGTTAACATTGTATTTCAAACTTTCCATGTTAACACTCTGCGTGGAATGCAGTTTCGACCTTGAATTCAGAATGTGAAAAGGTGTAACATTAACCAGAGAAAATGAAGTTTAAATTTAATTTAGGGAACCTTAAATCATACAAAAATACCAGAATCATTGGATTATGGATGAATACAAATAACATCTCGCTGCCTATGTGACCAATTTGCATAAACGTGGATAATAAATATTAGAATATAACGTCTTCCTGTACAACCATTATGACATTTCAACCACAAAAAAAAATCCTAGGAAACAAAATTCCAAGCTGTGCATTGGGTATCTGAACCTTTGACCATCCCAAAAAAATGCCGCACCCACATGACAACAGGAGGGTGCAACTCCCCTTCCTGTAACTTATTTCACCCCGGAATGTGTCCCTCACAGTCCTTGAAAGAAAATGCTACAACGCATACTGCCAGGCACATCATCTAAAGGGGACAAGAAGACACAGGACAGCTGGATTATAGGAAACAAAAGAGGGGAGCCACAACCTCTCCAGAGAAGGAGGTTTTTTAGTGCCAGGAAGACTGCCAAGAAATGACAGAAATCCTACACCAACTGAAAATACTTCTGGAGCAGAGGCACAGTCATTGGCCTCCACTCCAGAACAACAGATATTAGAGCCAGCAAATAAAACCCCCCTAAATTCCATCAATATAACGACATCAATATAACGACATACAGGGTCTAAAGCCGTCAACAAACAACAAAACTCCTTACATCAAGGGACTGCTCACGAAGTCAAATACAATGTTTGCAGCTTTCACAGAGACCCACATAAAGGACTACTTTACAGCGAAATATAGATCTAAGGCTATAACCTAATCAGATTCGACAGACTAAACAGGCAACAAGGGAGGGTTGCTCAGAACTACTAAACACCTCAAATGATGTAGTTGAAGTTTTGGCAGTAAAGATTGAAAACCAAAGCCATGTCATTGTGGTTGTATACAAGCCTCCAGATGCAACTTCCCAGCATTTACGGGAGCAGCTTGTGAAAATTGACCACTCTGGAAAATCTCCCAACTCCTACCCCAAACATCTTGCTACTGGGAGATTTCAACTTGAGACACCTAAAATGGAAAAGTGTAGCAAATATTATTCTAGCTAAGATCACCCCAGGAGGCAGCTCAGATGTAAATTCACATACGCACGAGCTATTAATTCTCTGCACCAAATTCACTTTAAATGAACAAATATTAGAGCCTACAAGACTAGAAAATACGTTGGACCTCATCTTCACTAACAACGACGATCTGATACGTAATATAACTGTATCAAAAGCAGGGTTCCTGACCAGCAAAATGTGATCAGTCATGAGGGTGTCTTCACAAAATTCAACTTCAATAACAAAAACATACAATGGGTACAAGTCAACCATGTCCTAAATGAAACAAGCTAGGAAGATATTCTAAACAACACAGATCCGATCCTTTGCCTAGAAATAATTAACTCTGTGGCAGTTGACGTCTGCTTAAGGCACATTCGACAATGAAAAAAAAAGAGAAGATGTGAACTAGAAAGAGAGAGATGCTTCCTATACAGACGAAGGCAAAGAATCAAAGAGCTGCTGAGAGGGGCCAATATATCTGAAATATGAATGGAGGCACTGGTCAGAGAAATAGCAAATATAGAACTTAAGCTTAAGGAATCTTACAGGAGACAAGAATCCCAGGAAGAACTAAAAGCCATAAAGGAAATTAAAAAAAAAAATACTTTATCTCTTATGCCAAATCTAAGGGTAGAACAAAATCTAGTATTGGACCCCCAGCTTAGGTGAGATAGGACATACACAGATGACAGCAAAGAAATGAGTGAGATACTTAAGTCCCAATACGACTCAGTGTTCTGCGAGGTGTTCCCCAGACTAAGGGTCGAAAATATAATTGAATTCTTTATGACCGAGACCCAAAATCTGTTAATCTCAAAAATCTCACATATTATCCTAACAACACAAGACATGCCCTTGCACTCTGCCCCAGGCCCAGACTCATGGAACTCTGTGTTCATCAAGAACTGCAAGACGTCCCTTTCGCGTGCCTTCAGCATTCTATGAAGAGGGAGCATGGACACAGGGGCCATCACACACTCAAAAAAAAAAAAAAAAAAAAACATAGCCCCACTCTACAAAGGTGGAAGCAAACCAATTGCAAAGACCTACAGACCGATAGCACTAACATCCCATATCATAAAAATCTTTGAAAGGTTTCTAAGAAGCAAGATCGCAAACCCCCTAGATACCCATCAATTACACAACCCAGCTACTGGACCACTATGACAAGGTCCTGGATGCTATAGAGGATAAACAAAATGCAGATGTAGTATACACAGACTTTGCAAAAGCCTTTGACAAGTGTGACCATGGTGTAATAGCACACAAAATGCGTGATAAAGGAATAACAGGAAAAGTTGGTAGATGGATCTACAACTTCCTAACAAATAGAACACAAAGAGTAATAGTAAACAGAGTAAAGTCCCAGGCAGCCACGGTGAAAAGCTTTGTTCCACAAGGCACAGTACTCGCTCCCATCCTATTCTTCATCCTCAAATCTGACATAGAGATGTAAACCATAGTTCCGTGTCTTCCTTTTCTAATGGCTCCCGAATTGCGAAGACAGTGACCTCCATGGAAGACACCGCAAGACTCCAAGGGGACATCAACCAAATCTTCAGATGGGCCATTCAAACAATATGAAGTTTAATGAAGAGAAATTTCAACTACTCAGAAATGGACAACTTGAGGAAATTAAAACTGTATCAGGGTACCCAACAAATTCTAAACATACAATAGAGCGAAAAATAATGTGAAGGACCTGAGAGTGATAATGTCAGAGGATCTCACCTTCAAAGACCACAGCAATGTAACTACCACATCTGTTAGGAAAATGATAGGATGTATAATGAGAACCTTCAAAACTAGGGATGCCAACCCTTTGATGATTCTCTTCAAATCGCTATTTCTCTCTAGGCTGGAATACTGCTGCACACTAACTTCCCCCTTCAAGGCAGGCGAAATTGCTGACCTGGAGAGTGTATAAAGAACTTTCACGGCACACATAAGTACGATAAAGCACTTAAATTGCTGAGAACGGTTGAAGTCCCTTGATTTATATTCCCTGGAACGCAGGCGAGAAAGATTCATGATAATATACACTTGGAAAATCCTAGAGGGATTATTACCAAACTTGCACACGAAAATCACTCCCTATAAAAGCAAAAGACTAGGCAAGAGATGCAATATTCCCCCAATGAAATGCAAGAGCACCACGAGTAGACTGAGAGACAACACAATAAGTCTCAGGGGCCCAAGACTGTTCAACTACCTCCCCGCATACATAAGGAGGATTACCAATAGACCCCTGGCTGTCTTCAAGAAGGCACTGGACAGGCACCTAAAGTCAGCAAGTGACCAGCCAGGCTGGAGATCGTACGACAGTATGCGTGCGGCCAGCAGTAACTGCCTGGTTGATCAGACCCTGATCCCCCACGAGGCCTGGTTTCAGACCGGGCCGGGGGGGCGTTGCCCCCCGAAACCATCTCCAGGTATACTGCAGGTATTCCCAAGATAAGATTTTGTTTAACTCAGAATATTTTTGCAGTGACATAACTTATGCTAAGGCTCTATCAGTCCACCAAGCAGGGCCGAGGAGTGAAGGGGGAGAGATGTTGGGAGCAAGGATAGCTGTTGGGGAGGGGAGAGAAGGTGGAGAGGGGGATAGGCCCCATGCAGAGGCACGACCATGCAACCAGGAGATCCAGGAAAAGAGAAGGGAAACAAAGGGCATGTACAAACACCACCCAGAAACACAGAGGGAAAGGCAATGGGAGAAGGAGAGGGAGAAATCTGTGTTTATTAATGGGCATCAGGAGAGAAACGGTTGGACACACGATGAAAGATGGCAGGAAGAAAAACAGAAGATTTAAAACATCATCAAAGAAATTGGCGAGGAGGACATGACTGAGATAGTAAGTTTTGAGAGAATTGGAGGGTACTTGAGGGAAGAAATTGACTGGTCAAACTAATTTTTAAGACAGAAATGGTGCAGAACAGGATCCTGCAAGAGAAGTCACGACTGAAGGAATCATCAACATATAAGAGGGTGTTCCTGAACAGAGACAGAACAAGAACAGAACGACAACAGCTGAGGGAGAGGACACAGAAATGAAAGGGGCTAGGAAGAGAGACAAGGAAAGAGTCAGCAGAGGACAACCGGAGCAGGGTAGAACTACAAGCGCAAGCACACACAGAACCACTTCCAGAACACCACAACCAAATACGCTATCCCACCACAAATCACAATCCACAATTACAGCCCCCCCCCCCACCCCTCACTATGCTGTAAAATCCCACAGCACACTGTCAAGTCGCCCACCCTCACAGTCCTGCCAGAACACAGTGTTAGAGAGGAAACTGAAGGTATGGTACACCAGTGCTGATGGAATACCGAATAAGTGGGAGGAGTGACATGAAACAGTCAAAGAAGCATCACCGGACACCATAGCTCTCACAGAAACAAAGCTCACATCTATGATAACAGATGCCATGTTCCAATGGGATATCAGATCCTGAGGAAAGACACAGGGAACAGACGGGGTGGAGGAGTGGCACTGCTCAGCTTTAACCAATGGGATTTTTATTAGCTGGAGAGAGGAGACAAAGGAGAAGCAAGAGACTGCATAATAGGAACACTTCAGTCTGGAGGTTAAGGTGGTAATTGCAGTGATGCATAACCCACCATAGAATACCAGGAGGCCAAGGCAAGAGTATGTTGAGAGTAATAGAGCGATGGTTGACACACTGGCTGAAGTGGCCAGAATGGTTCATGCGAGCAGGGCAAAGCTGCTGATCATGGGAGACTTCAGTCTCAAAGAAATCGACTGGGAGAACCTTTAGCCACATGGGGACCAGAAAAGTGGAGAGTTAAAATGATGGTGGTACTGAAAAACCTCATGTACCAACACATATGGGGCACTACCAGAGAGAGAGGAGAAGATGAATCAGCAAGACTGGACCTAATGTTTACCTTGAGTATTGCAGATATTGAAGACATCACATATGAAAGACACCTCGGGGCCAGTGACCACGTGGTTCTGAGCTTCGAGAGGGAAGCAGGAAGGGCAGGATGAATGAAGCCAAACTACAAGAGAGGGGACTACACAGGTATGAGGAATTTCCAGCACGGGGTTCAGTGGGACAGAGAACTGGCAGGGAAGTCAGTAAACGAAATCATGGAATATGTGACAAAAATATGCAAGAAAGCTGAGGAGAGGTTTGTACCCAAGGGTACGAGAAATATCAAGAAGGCCAGGCAGACCCCTTGGTTCACCCAAAGGTGTAGAGAGGCAAAAACCAAGTGTGCTAGAGAATGGAAGAAGGCAAAGGAACCAGGAGAATAAGGAGAGCAGTCTCAGAGCCAAAAATGAATATGCACAGATAAGAAGGGAGGTCCAACGACAGTATGAAAATGACAAAACAGCGAAAGCCAGATCTGACCCGAAGCTGTTGTACAGTCACATCAGGAGGAAAACAACAGTCAAGGACCAGGTGATCAGGCTGATGAAGGAAGGAGGAGAGATCACAAGAAACAACCGCCAAGGATATGAGGAGCTCAAATTAAGATTCAAAGAAGGGTTCACAGAGGAGACAGAAGGGACTCCGGAAAGACAGAGAGGTGGGGTAAACCTGGAGTTTACCTGGAGAGAGTTCCAGGGGTCAACGCCCCTGCAGCCCGGTCTGTGACCAGGCTTCATGTTGGATCAGAACCTGATCAACCAGGCTGTTACTGTTGGCCGCACGCAGTAAAACGTACGAACCACAGCCTGGCTGGTCAGGCACCGACTTTAGGTGCCTGTCCAGTGCCCGCTTGAAGACAGCCAGGGGTTCTATTGGTAATCCCCCTTTTATATGCTGGGAGGCAGTTGAACAGTCTTGGGCCCCTGACACTTATTGTGTTGTCTCTCAACGTGCTAGTGGCACCCCTGCTTTTCATTGGGGGGATGTTACATCGTCTGCCGAGTCTTTTGCTTTCGTAGGGAGTGACTCTCGTGTGCAAGTTTGGTACTAATTCCTCTAGGATTTTCCAAGTGTATATAATAATGTATCTATCCCGCCTGCGTTCCAGGGAGTACAGGTTTAGGAACTTCAAGCGTTCCCAGTGGTTTATTGTAGTTATGCGTGCCGTGAAGGTTCTCTGTACATTTTCTAGTTCAGCAATTTAACCTGCCTTGAAAGGTGCAGTTAGTGTGCAGCAATATTCCAGCCTAGATAGAACAAGCGACCTGAAAAGTGTCAACATGGGCTTGGCATCCCTTGTTTTGAAGGTTCTCATTATCCATCTGTCATTTTTCTGGCAGATGCGATTGCTACTGTGTTATGGTCCTTGAAGGTGAGATCCTCTGTCATGATCACTCCGAGGATTTTGACATTAGTTTTTCGCTATATTGTATGGTTGGAATTTGTTTTATACTCCGATGAGATTTTAATTTCCTCACGTTTTCTATATCGGAGTAATTGAAATTTCTCATCATTGAACTTATTATTGTTTTCTGCAGCCCATTTAAAGATTTGGTTGATGTCTGCTTGGAGTCTTGCAGTGTTTTCAATGGTGGACACTGTCATGCAGATTCGGGTGTCATCTGCAAAGGAAGACACGGCACTGTGGCTGATATTCCTGTCTATGTCCGATATAAGGATGAAGAACAGGATGGGAGCGAGTACTGTGCCTTGTGGAACAGAGCTTTTCACCGTAGCCGCCTCAGACTTTACTCTGTTGACTACTACTCTTTGTGTTCTACTTGTTAGGAAATTATAGATCCATCTACCAACTTTTCCTGTTATTCCTTTATCACGCATTTTGTGTGCTATTACACCATGGTCACACTTGTCTTTTGCAAAGTCTGTGTATATAACATCTGCATTCTGTTTGTCTTCTAGAGAATCCAGGGCCTTGTCCTAGTGGTCCAGTAGTTGGGACAGACAGGAGCGACCTTCTCTAAACCCATGCTGCCCTGGGTTGTGTAATTGATGGTTATCTAGATGAATGGTGATCTTGCTTCTTAGAACCCTTTCAAAATTTTTTATGATATGGACGTTATTGGTCTGTAGTTCTTTGATATTGCTTTACTGCCGCCTTTGTGGAGCGGGGCTATGTCTGTTGTTTTTAGTAACTGCGGGACGACCACAGTGTCCATGCTCCCTCTCCATAGGATGTTAAAAGCACGTGATAGGGGCTTCTTGCAGTTCTTGATGAACACTGAGATCCATGAGTCAGCGCCTGGAGCGGAGTGCATGGGCATGTCATTTATCGCCTTTTCGAAGTCATGTGGCGTCAGGGTAACGTCAGATAGGCTTGCGTCTACCAGGTTCTGTGGCACTCTCATAAAAAATTCATTCAGGTCTTCAACTTTCAGTCTAAAACTGAGTCATACTGGGACTTTAGTAACTCACTCATTTCCTTGCTGTCATCTGTGTAGGACCCATTAAGTGGTGGACACAGTACATACAACCGAGGAAGAAGTGAAGAGGCTGCTAAGCGAGATACATACCTCAGAGGTGATGGGGCCTGATAACATCTCTCCAAGGGTCCTGAGAGAGGAAGCAGTGGCGCTATATGAACCACTAACAACAATTTTCAACACATCTGTCGAACAGAGCGACTACCTGAGGTATGGAAGAGAGCAAATGTAGTACCAATTTTTAAAAAAGGAGATAGACACGAAGCATTAAACTACAGACCAGTGTCACTGACATGTATTGTATGCAAAGTCATGGAGAAGATTATCAGGAGAAGAGTGGTGGAGCACCTAGAAAGGAATGAGCTTATCAGCGACAGCCAGCACGGTTTCATGGACGTTAAATCCTGTGTCACAAACTTACTTGAGTTCTATGACATGAGAGAGAGGGGTGGGTTGATTGCGTTTTCTTGGACTATAAGAAGGTGTTTGACACAGTTCAACACAAGAGATTAGTGCAAAAGTTGGAGGACCAGGCAGGGATAACAGTGAAGGCACTGCAGTGGATCAGGGAATACCTGTCAGGGAGACTACAGCGAGTCATGGTACGTGGCGAGGTGTCAGAGTGGGCGCCTGTGGCGAGCGGGGTTCCACAGCGGTCAGTCATAGGATCGGTATTGTTTCTGGTATTTGTGAACGACATGGCTGAAGGAATAGACTCAGAAGTGTCCCTGTTTGCAGATGATGTGAAGTTGATGAGAAGAATTAAATCAGACAGGACCAGGGAGAACTACAAAGGGATCTGTACAGGCTGCAGGCCTGGTCCAGCAACTGGCTCCTGGAGTTCAACCCCACCAAGTGCAAAGTCATGAAGATTGTTGAAGGGCAAAGAGGACCGCAGACGGAGTATATATAGTCCAGGGGGCCAAAGACTACAAACCTCACTCAAGGAAAAAGATCTTGAGGTGAGCATAATGCCGAGCTCATCTCCTGAAGTGTACATCAACCAAATAACTGATACTTCATATGGGCGACTAGCAAACTTAAGAATAGCTTTCCGATACATCAGTAAGGAATCGTTCAGGACCCTGTACACCGTGTACGTCAGGCCCACATTGGAGTATGCAGCACCAGTTAGGAACCCACACCTGTTCAAGCACCTCAAGAAATTATAGAAAGTGCAAAGGTTTTCAACGACACTAGTCCCGGAACTAAGGAGAGGTTAAGGGAACTTTAACTGACGACACTGGAGAACAGGAGAGAGATGGGACATGGTAACGACGTTCAAAATATTGAGAGGCATTGACAAGGTGGACAAAGACAGGATGTTCCAGAGATGGGACACAGCAACAAGGGGTCATAATTGGAAGTTGAAGACTAAGATGAGTCACAGGGATGTTAGGAAGTACTTCTTTAGTCACAGATTTGTCAGGATGTGGAATTATCTGGAGAGTGATGTAGTAGAGACAGGATCCATACATAGCTTTAAGAAGAGGTATGATACAGCTCAAGGAGCAGGGACAGAGTGGACCTAGTAGCAACCAATGAAAAGGTGGGGCCAGAAGCTATGACTCGACTCCTACAAGTGCAATTAGGTGAGCACAATCAGGTGAGTACACACACACTGTACTTGCGTAATTGGGTTAATCCTCAGATAATATGTTACACTCAGTTCCAGTCTTCAATAATAAAAATACTGGTTAAAATGGCCAATGAATCAAACACTTAAAATATAATGGTAAGCTTTTGTAACCATACACCAGATTTGCCTCACCTTGGTTATTACTCAGGTAATAATAACTATTATCCCTCGATTCCCAGGAAATTATTTATTCTATTAAACGAATAGAAGTAATGTTTATTCTGAGGGTTGATTGAAGTAACTAATAGTAATGTTTATTCTGAGGGTTGATTGAAGTAACTAATAGTATTGTTTATTCTGAGGGTTGATTGAAGTAACAAATAGTAATGTTTTTTTAACACATAGGCCGTTTCCCACCAAGGCAGGGTGGCCCAACAAAGAAAAACATTCACCATCATTCACTCCATCACTGTCTTGCCAGAGGCATGTTTACACTACAGCTACAAAACTGCAACATTAACACCCCTCCTTCAGAGTGCAGACACTGTACTTCCCATCTCCAGGAATCAAGTCCGGTCTGCCGGTTTCCCTGAAACCCTTCATAAATGTTACCTTGCTTACACTCCAACAGCACGTCAAGTACTAAAAACCATTTGTCTCCATTCGCTCCTATATAACACGCTCACGCTCGCTGGTTGGAAGTTCAAGCCCCTCGCACACAAAACCTCCTTTAACCCTTCCCTCCATCCTTTTCTAGGCCGACCCCAACCCCGCCTTTAATCCACTACAGATTTATACACTCTCGAAGTCATTCAATTTTGCTCCATCCTCTCTACATGTCCAAACCATCTCAATAACCCCTCCTCAGCTCTCTGGATAATAGTTTTGGTAATCCCACACCTCCTCCTAATCTCTGAGGGTTGATTGAAGTAACTAATAGTGAAGTTATACTTAGAGGTGAATACATAACACCGTCCCAAAGTGGAATTTTAGTATAAATAATGATTTTTTTTTCCTGAAACTCATTGTCTCTCTACATCAAACACTGAATATTCTCTTCTGCAGAGATAAATCTTCATAGAAGACTCGTAATAAATCTTTTTTTTTAGTAAATGCTCTTTATTTCAATACATTTTCAAAAAAGATCCAGAGAAGTGGCTTATATAAGCCACTTCTCTGGGCCTATGCTGTACTTTCTACAAGATTGATGGACTGAACACATCGACTCCAGACTGAGGGTCTGATTCCCTCACACTCCTCCTCTCTTTATGCTCCAGGAATATTGCAGGTATACTTCAGGTATATTCCAGGTATACTCCAGGTATATTCCAGGTAAACAACATAGCTGTTGCGCCATGTTGAGAAACTAAGACAGTATGTCACTGAGGGTGAGCTCTTGGTCCATCCTGTTGGAGCAAGAATGAGAGAAAAATGGTACATGGTTAGTGTGTAGGGGAGGGTATATGGAGTGGACAGTCTTGTTCCGAGTAGATGGAGCATGACTCGTATAGAGGCAAGAGCTGAAGAGTGGATTGATCCATAGCCATAACCTGGACACATTAGCCATAGACGGCTAATGCGTCCAGGAAAAAACGCACAACACAGAAACATCCCCCCCCCCTCCCATTACCACTGTGAAAAACACGTAGTTCTGCAAGATGCTACGCTACATTCCCCCCTCCAATCACCACTGTGAAAAACACCCAGCTCTGCTAGATGCTACACTACATCCCCCCTCCCATCACCACTGTGAAAAACACCCAGCTCTGCTAGATGCTACACTACATCCCCCCTCCCATCACCACTGTGAAAAACACCCAGTTCTGCTAGATGCTACGCTACTGCAAACACTGTTGATGTAATATCAAAGACTGTTGATGACTTACTAAATATGGTTGATGATATAGCAAAGCCTATTGATGTACATAAGACTGTTGATAACTTATCGAAGAGGCCAACGAAATATTATAAGTGTGAGAGTAGAGAGTGCAGAGCCTCGGCCTGGAGGGATCTAACATTCCTCAACTACATGAAGCAATTAAACTTTTTCTCACATGACTGCATAATAAATCATCTCTTTTAAGTTTGCTTGGTCTTGTAATGATGACTTGGCCCCTGCTATGACGTAGCTTGCCCTCCTCCAGCTTTGTCTAATATATGTAAATACTCACTCAAAGTTATAAACATATTCCTGAATATTGTCTTTTGAAAGAAACAAAAGTTTTCTTCCTAAATTTTAGGCTTCACTTTTCATCTAAGCTTCATCTTTCTTTTTATATTTTAGCGAAATTGTCTTCAAGATAGAAGGGAAGGTGTGGGAAGCATGTCTTCCCTTCTCACTTTATGCCAAGCATAAAGTGTGAAGGGATATATTTTAAAGAGTGGGTAGGACTGCAGCGTGGTTGACATAATGCTAATTACTTTATGGAAACAAAAATTATATATATTTTTGTCACAATCTATTGCCCAGTGTGGTCTACTTTTGAGAAGTATGTAATATGTAAAGTTGGCTTTGATTACAAGCAAGTATTGATGGCGGCAAAACAATGATATAGTAGCGTTAATTCAACCAATGATAAGTCAACAGTATAATAAAGTAATGGCAGGAGAAAATACTTGATTATTTTCGTGGGAATTATATTGAGTGATTCCATAACCGAGATTTGTATTTTGCTCATTTCAGATTTATCTTATATGAATCAGTTGTTTGGCTGGCTTTTTTACGGGAATATCCAGAAATTAACAGGACTAGATTTTTAGAGAGAAAATGTTAATGTTTTAAGATCATCAGAGAAAAGCATGACAAATGTCTACCTACCAGGAGGGTATACCGGGGATCAACGCCCACGCGACCCGGTCCACGACCAGGCCTCTCGGTGGATCAGGGACTGATCAACCAGGCTGTTACTGCTGGCCACACACAGACCAACATACGAACCACAGCCCGGCTGATCTGGCATCGACATTAAATATCTGTCCAACTCCACCTTGAAGACAACCAAGGGTCTACTGGTAATTCCCCTTATGCCTGGTAGGAGGCTGTTGAATAGTCTTGGGCCCCGGACACTTATAGTGTATTCTCTTTTTAGTGTACCAATGGCGCCTCTACTTTTCACTGGGAGTATTTTTCACCACCTGCCAAGTCTTTTGATTTCGTAGGGAGTGATTTCTGTATGCAGATTAGGGACCAATCCCTCTACGATTTTCCAAGTGTGGATTATGATGTATTTGAGTACAAGTCAAGTGCTTCCAAGTGTCCCCAGTAGTTAAGTTGTTTGAATGAACTTATACGTACAGTAAAGGTTCTCTGTACATTCTCTAGATCTGCGATTTCACCTGCCTTGAATGAGGATGTTATTGTTCAGCAGTATTCCAGCCTAGAGAGAACAAGTATTTTATAAAGGATCATCACTGGCTTGGCATCTCTTTTTTTGAACGTTCTCATTATCCATCCTATCACTTTTGCAGTTGTGATTATGGCACTGTTGTGATCCTTGAATGTGAGATCCTCAGACATTACCACTCCCAGGTCCCTCACATTAGTTTTTTCGTTCTATTGTATGGTTAGATTTTGTAGTATTTTCAGTTCTAATTATTATCTCCTCCAGTTTTCCACAAAAGAGATGTTGGAATTTGCCTTTATTGAGCATCATAATGCTTTCCGTTGCCCATTGTAAAACTTGGTTTATATCTTCTTTGAGGTGAACTGTGTCCTCAATGCATGACAGTCTCATGCAGATCCTAGAATCATCTGCAAAGGATGACACGGTTCTGTGGATTACATCTCTATGTCTGATATGAGGATGAGGAACAGGATAGGGGCGTGTACTATGCCTTGTGGAACAGAGCTTTTCACTATGGCAGCTTCCGATTAAGAACGTAAGAAAGTAGGAACACTGCAGCAGGCCTAACTCTGTTTGCGACTACTATTTGTGTTCGACTGGTTAGAAAGTTGAAGATCTATCTGCCTACTTTGCCAGTTATCCCTTTAGCACGCATTTTGTGCGCTATTACTGTGCCACTAAAAGTTCCTGATCTTGTGTGGTAAGACATGCACGATATATTCAGCGTTGGATATAATATCATACAACGAAATAAGCAAATGACACAGGAATAATCATATAAGAATCCTGTAGGTGATATGTATGATTCTATGAACAAATTGGTTATATATCCAGATTACGTAAACTCTTTTTTTAGTAATTGTTTCTAATAAATTCAGGCTTATAATATGGATTTCTGTTAACAAATAATGTTTGGGCATCATGTGTCCTGTCAGTTCTTGTCTCAGTTTTTATAAATAAATTTCTTAGAAAAATTATTATATATTAAGAAAGTTATAATTGTAAAGCTGACAGTACTAAGTACTAAGGCTGAATAATTTAACATTTAAACCCACAATAGTTGAAATATTGATTCTGCACCTCACCTGCGAGGAGCAGAAATAGTTAAGTAGTTCATATCTCTATAATATATGAATGAGCATTATAAAATATTATACAGATATCAGTTTTAGGTCAATATCTATTATGAAAATAACTTATTTAAAAAGAAAAGGGTTCTATGATTTACTGGGTTATTATAAAATGTCAATGTATATTTACGGCTATTTCTGTAGATTGCTTTATAATAATAATAATAACAATAATAATAATAATAATAATAATAATAATAATAATAATAATAATAATAATAATAATAATAATATCATTATTTCGGGCAAATTAGGACAGTTTTGTCCCAGGATGCGACCCACACCAGTCGACTAACACCCAAGTACCCATTTTACACTGATTGGTGAACATGGACAGCAGGTGTCTTATGGAAACACGTCCTAATGTTTTCCAGCCGTACCGGAGATTCGAACTCCGGACCTCAGTGTGTGAGGTGAGTGCGCTAGCGATCGAGCAACGGGACACCCGTGGCATATTGGGTTCAAAATTTGTTATTGTATGTCGAACTTTCTGGAATATTTTAGAGGAATTTGAAGGCTTTTATTTGTTAAATCTATTGTTAATATTTGTGGAGAATTATACATTTCTTTAAGACTACAAAACTTAACAATCAAGCTGAAAAATTAAACAGTTATTTAGGAAATGTTACAATACATCAAGAAAAAAATATATATAAAAAAAATCCATAAGATAAACAGGATGGAAATATCGAATAAATAATAAGGAATGAGTAATGATAGAATAAATACTATGATCCAAGAAATGTAAATAAAAAACGTAATTTAGTCAAGTAACAAAAGAAAAACAGGAATTCCAAGAGTCACTTGTATATGTTGCTAAGAACCAGCTGCTGTACGAAGACATGGGTAATGGAGTGATGGTAGGTGAGGATAGTGGCTAGGTCGATGAATGAAGCGTTAGCAGGTGAGGATAGTGGCTAGGTCGATGAATGAAGCGTCGGCAGGTGAGGATAGTGGCTAGGTCGATGAATGAAGCGTTGGCAGGTGAGGATAGTGGCTAGGTCGATGAGTGAAGCGTTGGCAGGTGAGGATAGTGGCTAGGTCGATGAATGAAGCGTTGGCAGGTGAGGATAGTGGCTAGGTCGATGAATGAAGCGTTGGCAGGTGAGGATAGTGGCTAGGTCGATGAATGAAGCGTTGGCAGGTGAGGATAGTGGCTAGGTCGATGAATGAAGCGTTAGCAGGTGAGGATAGTGGCTAGGTCGATGAATGAAGCGTCGGCAGGTGAGGATAGTGGCTAGGTCGATGAATGAAGCGTCGGCAGGTGAGGATAGTGGCTAGGTCGATGAATGAAGCGTTGGCAGGTGAGGATAGTGGCTAGGTCGATGAATGAAGCGTTGGCAGGTGAGGATAGTGGCTAGGTCGATGAATGAAGCGTCGGCAGGTGAGGCTGATAGTGGCTAGGTCGATGAATGAAGCGTCGGCAGGTGAGGATAGTGGCTAGGTCGATGAATGAAGCGTGGCAGGTGAGGATAGTGGCTAGGTCGATGAATGAAGCGTTGGCAGGTGAGGATAGTGGCTAGGTCGATGAATGAAGCGTTAGCAGGTGAGGATAGTGGCTAGGTCGATGAATGAAGCGTTAGCAGGTGAGGATAGTGGCTAGGTCGATGAATGAAGCGTTGGCAGGTGAGGATAGTGGCTAGGTCGATGAATGAAGCGTCGGCAGGTGAGGATAGTGGCTAGGTCGATGAATGAAGCGTCGGCAGGTGAGGATAGTGGCTAGGTCGATGAATGAAGCGTTGGCAGGTGAGGATAGTGGCTAGGTCGATGAATGAAGCGTTAGCAGGTGAGGATAGTGGCTAGGTCGATGAATGAAGCGTTAGCAGGTGAGGATAGTGGCTAGGTCGATGAATGAAGCGTTGGCAGGTGAGGATAGTGGCTAGGTCGATGAATGAAGCGTCGGCAGGTGAGGATAGTGGCTAGGTCGATGAATGAAGCGTTTGGCAGGTGAGGATAGTGGCTAGGTCGATGAATGAAGCGTTGGCAGGTGAGGATAGTGGCTAGGTCGATGAATGAAGCGTTAGCAGGTGAGGATAGTGGCTAGGTCGATGAATGAAGCGTTAGCAGGTGAGGATAGTGGCTAGGTCGATGAATGAAGCGTTAGCAGGTGAGGATAGTGGCTAGGTCGATGAATGAAGCGTTGGCAGGTGAGGATAGTGGCTAGGTCGATGAATGAAGCGTTGGCAGGTGAGGATAGTGGCTAGGTCGATGAATGAAGCGTTAGCAGGTGAGGATAGTGGCTAGGTCGATGAATGAAGCGTTAGCAGGTGAGGATAGTGGCTAGGTCGATGAATGAAGCGTTGGCAGGTGAGGATAGTGGCTAGGTCGATGAATGAAGCGTTGGCAGGTGAGGATAGTGGCTAGGTCGATGAATGAAGCGTTGGCAAGTGAGGATAGTGGCTAGGTCGATGAATGAAGCGTTAGCAGGTGAGGATAGTGGCTAGGTCGATGAATGAAGCGTTGGCAGGTGAGGATAGTGGCTAGGTCGATGAATGAAGCGTTGGCAGGTGAGGATAGTGGCTAGGTCGATGAATGAAGCGTCGGCAGGTGAGGATAGTGGCTAGGTCGATGAATGAAGCGTCGGCAGGTGAGGATAGTGGCTAGGTCGATGAATGAAGCGTTGGCAGGTGAGGATAGTGGCTAGGTCGATGAATGAAGCGTTGGCAGGTGAGGATAGTGGCTAGGTCGATGAATGAAGCGTTGGCAGGTGAGGATAGTGGCTAGGTCGATGAATGAAGCGTTGGCAGGTGAGGATAGTGGCTAGGTCGATGAATGAAGCGTTGGCAAGTGAGGATAGTGGCTAGGTCGATGAATGAAGCGTTAGCAGGTGAGGATAGTGGCTAGGTCGATGAATGAAGCGTTGGCAGGTGAGGATAGTGGCTAGGTCGATGAATGAAGCGTTGGCAGGTGAGGATAGTGGCTAGGTCGATGACTGAAGCGTCGGCAGGTGAGGATAGTGGCTAGGTCGATGAATGAAGCGTTAGCAGGTGAGGATAGTGGCTAGGTCGATGAATGAAGCGTTGGCAGGTGAGGATAGTGGCTAGGTCGATGAATGAAGCGTTGGCAGGTGAGGATAGTGGCTAGGTCGATGAATGAAGCGTTGGCAGGTGAGGATAGTGGCTAGGTCGATGAATGAAGCGTCGGCAGGTGAGGATAGTGGCTAGGTCGATGAATGAAGCGTCGGCAGGTGAGGATAGTGGCTAGGTCGATGAATGAAGCGTTGGCAAGTGAGGATAGTGGCTAGGTTCACAAACACGGGGAAGACAGTGATGGTGGTGCCCAGTGCCAGAACTCGCACGAAGGAAAATAGTTCTACTGTACTTGTGCCACATTCAATGATTATAATGAAGCCAAAGTTCACGAATCCTGACGTAAGTTGTGAGGAGCTGCTCTTCATAGCTGGGCTTGATTCAAGCAAAGGAAGAGCAGCTGAAGAGTGTAGTCTCAAGTCAAGGCTGGCTTCACCAATTGTTTGTCTTAAATAACCTCACTCATCACAGAAAACTTCTCACAAATTTCTTACACTTGGGAAAGTTATAAGACAGTTACGGGTTGGGAAAGTTATAAGACAGTTACGGGTTGGGAAAGTTATATGACAGTTACTGGTTGGGAAAGTTATAAGACAGTTACTGGTTGGGAAAGTTATAAGACAGTTACTGGTTGGGAAAGTTATAAGACAGTTACGGGTTGGGAAAGTTATAAGACAGTTACGGGTTGGGAAAGTTATAAGACAGTTACTGGTTGGGAAAGTTATAAGACAGTTACGGGTTGGGAAAGTTATAAGACAGTTACGGGTTGGGAAAGTTATAAGACAGTTACGGGTTGGGAAAGTTATAAGACAGTTACGGGTTGGGAAAGTTATAAGCCAGTTACGGGTTGGGAAAGTTATAAGACAGTTACGGGTTGGGAAAGTTATAAGACAGTTACGGGTTTCCTTCTAGGACAACCTCTGTTTTTCCGTCCTGTCTCGCTCAAGTGAAATATTTTATAATGATTTTACTCATTCTTTAGAATAATAATGAGCTTAAACGTACAAAACCGCTCAGGAATCTCAACAGCAGAAACCAGTTTTCTCTGAGATAAAAACTCAGTTTTCATTAGGGAGTGAGAGGAAGAAGTGATGACCCAACATGAAGTCAAGGAGTGCATTAATGTCTTGATCAATATCTGTGCTCTGGATCCACCAATAAAACAACCTGATGAGGGACGATAAAAATTGTATGTAGTTTTGATAGGGTGAAATTCTTAAACCAAAAAAAGTCACTTCATTAACTGTAAATAGTTCTTTAACAAAATAAAATGTAGTGTTATTAATCTGGGAATAACCAGAAATGACCACTAGCTAAAGTAATACCTGAGGAAAATAAAGGAAGTCTTGCTACCCAGGAAGCAGCAGTGTCATCCTCCTCGGAGAAGAGGGTATGTCTGCCTCTCACTAATACCATCATCAACATTACTCTTAGTTAATTATAATTTCTTATGTTCCATCTCTAAACCTTGTTGTTCCTGCATCATCTCTTTCGGTAAATCTTATATTTCCTTAAGTCTCTCTATGTTCAATTCCTCATTAACTACATCAACCATCATGCTCAATATCACTACTATCATGCTCAGTAACTCTACCATCATGCTCAGTATCACTACCTTCACGCTCTGTATCACTACCATCACGCTCAGTAACTCTACCATCATGCTCAGTATCACTACCATCACACTCAGTAACTCTACCATCATGCTCAGAATCACTACCTTCACGCTCTGTATCACTACCATCATGCTCAGTAACTCTACCATCATGCTCAGTACCACTACCATCACGCTCAGTAACTCTACCATCATGTTCAGTATCACTACCATCACGCTCAGTATCACTAACATCATGCTCAGTAACTAGAATCTCTATCAGTAACTCTAGCATCATGCTCAGTATCACTACCATCACGCTCAGTAACTCTACCATCATGCTCAGTATCACTACCTTCACGCTCTGTATCACTACCATCACGCTCAGTAACTCTACCATCATGCTCAGTATCACTACCTTCACGCTCTGTATCACTTCCATCATGCTCAGTAACTCTACCATCTTGCTCAGTATCACTACCATCACGCTCAGTATCACTACCATCACGCTCTGTATCACTACCATCACGCTCAGTAACTTTACCAACACGCTCAGTATCACTACCATCACGCTCAGTAACTCTACCATCATGCTCAGTATCACTACCATCACGCTCTGTACCACTATCATCACGCTCAGTAACTCTACCATCACGCTCAGTATCACTACCATCACGCTCAGTAACTCTACCATCACGCTCAGTATCACTACCATCACGCTCTGTATCACTACCATCACGCTCAGTAACTCTACCATCACGCTCAGTATCACTACCATCACGCTCAGTAACTCTACCATCATGCTCAGTATCACTACCTTCACGCTCAGTATCACTACCATCTTGCTCAGTAACTCTACCATCATGCTCAGTATCACTACCTTCACACTCTGTATCACTACCATCATGCTCAGAAACTCTACCATCACGCTCAGTATCACTAACATCACGCTCAGTAACTAGAATCTCTCTCAGTAACTCTAGCATCACTCTCAGTAACTCTAGCATCATGCTCAGTAACTCTAGCGTAACGCTCAATAACTCTAACATCACTCAGTAACTCAAGCATCACGCTCAGTAACTCCAGCATCACGCTCAGTAACTCCAGCATCACGCTCAGTAACTCCAACATCACGCTCAGTAACTCCAGCATCACGCTCAGTAACTCCAGCATCACGCTCAGTAACTCCAACATCACGCTCAGTAACTCAAGCATCACGCTCAATAACTCAAGCATCACGCTCAGTAACTCCAGCATCACGCTCAGTAACTCAAGCATCACGCTCAGTAACTCCAACATCACGCTCAGTAACTCCAGCATCACGCTCAGTAACTCAAGTATCACGCTCAGTAAATCCAACATCACGCTCGTAACTCCAGCATCACGCTCGAACTCCAGCATCACGCTCAGTAACTCCAGCATCACGCTCAGTAACTCCAACATCACGCTCAGTAACTCCAGCATCACGCTCAGTAACTCCAGCATCACGCTCAGTAACTCCAGCATCACGCTCAGTAACTCCAGCATCACGCTCAGTAACTCCAGCATCACGCTCAGTAACTCCAGCATCACGCTCAGTAACTCAAGCATCACGCTCAGTAACTCCAACATCACGCTCAGTAACCCAGCATCACGCTCATTAACCAGCATCACGCTCAGTAACCCAGCATCACGCTCAGTAACTCCAGCATCACGCTCAGTAACTCCAGCATCACGCTCAGTAACTCCAGCATCACGCTCAGTAACTCCAGCATCACGCTCAGTAACTCCAACATCACTGTCAGTAACTCCAACATCACGCTCAGTAACTCCGCATCACGCTCAGTAACTCTAGCATCACGCTCAGTAACTCCAGCATCACGCTCAGTAACTCCAACATCACTGTCAGTAACTCCAACATCACGCTCAGTAACTCAAGCATCACGCTCAGTAACTCAAGCATCACGCTCAGTAACTCAAGCATCACGCTCAGTAACTCAAGCATCACGCTCAGTAACTCAAGCATCACGCTCAGTAACTGAAGCATCACGCTCAGTAACTCAAGCATCACGCTCAGTAACTCCAGCATCACGCTCAGTAACTCCAGCATCACGCTCAGTAACTCCAGCATCACGCTCAGTAACTCCAGCATCACGCTCAGTAACTCCAACATCACTGTCAGTAACTCCAACATCACGCTCAGTAACTCCCGCATCACGCTCAGTAACTCTAGCATCACGCTCAGTAACTCCAGCATCACGCTCAGTAACTCCAGCATCACGCTCAGTAACTCCAGCATCACGCTCAGTAACTCCAGCATCACGCTCAGTAACTCCAACATCACTGTCAGTAACTCCAACATCACGCTCAGTAACTCCCGCATCACGCTCAGTAACTCTAGCATCACGCTCAGTAACTCCAGCATCACGCTCAGTAACTCCAACATCACTGTCAGTAACTCCAACATCACGCTCAGTAACTCAAGCATCACGCTCAGTAACTCCAGCATCACGCTCAGTAACTCAAGCATCACGCTCAGTAACTCAAGCATCACGCTCAGTAACTCAAGCATCACGCTCAGTAACTCAAGCATCACGCTCAGTAACTCAAGCATCACGCTCAGTAACTCAAGCATCACGCTCAGTAACTCCAGCATCACGCTCAGTAACTCAAGCATCACGCTCAGTAACTCAAGCATCACGCTCAGTAACTCCAGCATCACGCTCAGTGCATTACGCTCTCAGTCGATCTCTTTCGCTTTCTTCACGCTATATCTTTCTTCTTTTTATATTCTCGTTCCTGTTAACTTTTCTCTTTTATTTCTCTTATTGCTTCGTCTTATCAGGTTTGAAACTTCACAACTTTCTGTCTCAATGACCCGATTTTTTGTCAACATTCATCTAAGTTGCGTTATTTTGTATGCTGATAGAACAGACGAAGCTCACAGACATTCAGTGTTCCTGTCTACTCCAGAAACACAGAAATTAGTAAATTGAGTGACAGTTGAAAAGAACAGCAGCGGTAAACTTAAAATGAAGCAACTGGAAAAGGATATCACCTTCTCATAGGTCGGGAAGGTTCCCCCCTCTTATTTAAAGTCAAAAATAGATAAACCTAAGTCTACTTCTATGTTAATAGTAGCAGATGTGAGAGACAAAACCATTTAGTGATTAATAACAACCACATAAACATTCTCCACAACATTGCTCATACAAAAGAATGAGACAAAATATGAGTTTATCATAGATATTCCGCTGATCCAACGCGGGAACCTGAAGAATAACCAAAAAGCCTGAGTTATACTGAACCATATTGTGAAGGTTGACAGTGTTGAGTTCTCACTAGCTTATGAAGCACCACCAACCTTGACTCACACATTTGACAGTGTAACACCTTGACAACAGTAGGAAAGACAGGGATTAATCTTGTTACATTCAGTTTTACTGTCAATCCTGGCCAGTTCCCCAGGTATGGCGAGGACATGGGTGGCGCTCAGGAAAATGAAAAATAAAAAAAAAAAAATAATGTTAAAAGATAAACAACATGGAGATATCGAATAAATGCTCACAACATTATTATACAAAGAAAAAATTAATAAATACACATAAATATAAGCTAGAGGGAAAAAATAATTTAATCAAATAACAGAGGAATCCCAAGACAGTCACAGCGTTGTCATAGTGGTACCACTATGACCCCGCCTCCTCCTGCTTCACCTCACCTGACTACAGTATATAAGCCACCTCTACGGCCCTGTGCTGTATTCCTACAAAATTGATGGACTGAACACATCGACTCCAGGCCGAGGGACTGATTACCTCAAACTCCTCCTCTCTTTACACCTTTCTGCTTTGTATTGGACTGATGAAGCCACTGTGTGGCGAAACGTTTCCTCAATAAAGATACCCAAGTGTTGCATATGTGTCTCATTTATAAGAGTTTCCTTACTTGATGAATCCTGAAGTAAGCTGTGATTGGCTGTTCTCAGAGATGGGCTTCAGTGACGTAAAGGATGAGTGTAGATGAAGAATGTTGTCTCGAGTGAAGATACTGATGAGTGGATTGAACATGAATTTACTTTTCTGGTTTCAGTAATAACAATATTAATTTTTATTTACTACAAGTACATGTACAAGGTATACAGGCCTAGCTGATATCAATCACATACTACTAGTAAATCAATGTTGTCCTCAGGATCCCTCTAGCAAGGTTCCTTGACGCTGGTGAGGGACTTACGATTTAGGGAATTGAATCAGTGCTCCAGATCAATGAATTGAGCCTGAATACCTTACATAATCTCCCCACAGACGCTGTATAATTCCTATGGGTTTAGCGCTTCCCATGATGATGATGATGATAACAATAATAATATTAATAATAATAATAATAATAATAATAATAATAATAATTCTCCCCAGGATGCGACCCACACCAGTAGACTAACACCCAGGTAAATATTTTACTGATAGGTGAACAGGGACAGCAGGTGTTTTAAGGAAACACGTCCTAATGTGCCCACCCTTACCGGGGATCGACCCCTGGACTTCAGTGTGTGAGTTGAATGCGCTAGCAATCAAGGTGCGGGACACTTAATCGTTTTTGTTTACGAACCTTCTCGACGTTGCAGTTTCATAGGAATTTATTTGCTGAACATGTGTAATCAGATTTACAGATGAAAGTGAGTACAATCCAGCCTTTTGAACATCCATTCATTAGCAAATCCAATTATGATTGTTAAAGTTCATTATACCTGCGATCTGCTTACTTATTCTGTGACAGAAAGCAATTAGTAAGAATATGTGCTGCCTGCCATGGAGTGTAAAATTTAACAAATTATAAAGAAGATTAGAATTGGAAAATTGGAGACGTGATATCAGACCAAGGTATTATTTATTTATTAGCACATTGACCGTCTCCCACCAAGGCTGGGAGGCCAGAAAAAAACAACTTTCATCATCATTCTCTCCATCACTGTCTTGCTAGAGGCGCACTTACACTACAGTTTTGTAGTGGTTGGTGCTTGTATTTAATAAATGTATGGAAGAGGGCGTGCATAGCTCCTTTGTGTAAAGGCAAAGGGGACAGAAGAGAGTGCACAAATTATAAGGGAATAAGTCTGTTGAGTATACCTGCTAAAGTGAATGGTGGAGTTATTATTGAAAGAACTAAGAGTAACACGGAGAGCAGGGTAGCAAATGAACAAGGAGGCTTTAGGAAGGGTAGGGGGTGTGTAGACCAAGAGCTTTTAGTGAAACATATAGGTGAACAGTATTTAGATAAGGGTAAAGAGGTTTTTGTGGCATTTATGGATTTGGGATTGCGTATGACAGGGTGGATAGGGAGGTAATATGGCAGATGTTGCAAATGAATGGAATAGGAGGTAGGTTATTGAAAGCAGTGGAGAGTTTTTATGAGGATAATGAGGCTCAGGTTAGAGTGTGTAGGAGAGAAGGAGATCATTTCGCAGTAAAAGTAGGCCTTAGTCAGAGATGTGTGATGTCACCGTGGTTGTTCAATGTATGTAGAGATGAGGTTGTAAGAGGAGTGAATGCTCGAGTGTTGGTAAGATGTGTGGGGTTAAAAGATAAAGAATCTAACACAAAATGGGAGCTGTCACAGTTGCTCTTTGCTGATGACACTGTGCTTTTGGGAGATTCTGAAGAGAAGTTGCAGAAGTTGGTGGATGAGTTTATTAGGGTAAGTAAAAGAAGAAAGTTAAAGTGAATATAGGAAAGAGTAAGGTGATGAGGATAACAAAAAATTAGGTAACGAAAGATTGGATATCAGACTGGAGGGAGACAGTATGGAGTAGGTGAATGTATTCAGATTTTTAAGAGTGAACGTGTCGCCAGATGAGTCTATGAACGATGAGGTGAATCATAGAACTGACAAGGAAAAAAAGGTGAGTGGTGCACTGAGGAGTTTGTGGAGACAAAGAACTTTGTACATGGAAGCAAAGAGAGGAAAGTATGCAAGTATAGTTATACCAACACTCTTATATGAGTGTGAAGCATGGGTGGTGAATGTTGCAACTAGGAGATGGCTGGAGGCAGTGGAGATGTCATGTCTGTGGGCAATATGTTGTTTGAATATAATGTAGTGAATTCGCAGTTTGATTATTAGGAAAAGGTGCGGGATTACCAAAACTATTATTCAGAGGGCCTAGGAGGGGTTGTTGAGGTGGTTCGGACATGTAGAGAGGCTGGAACGAAATAGAATGACTTCAAGAGCGTATAAATCTGTAGTGGAGAGAAGGCGGGGTAGGGGTCGGCCTAAGAAAGGTTGGAGGGAGGGGGTAAAGGAGGTTTTGTGTGCGATGAGCTTGGACTTCCAGCAAACATGCATGAGCATGTTAGTTAGTAGCGAATGGAGAAAAATGTTTTTTACGACTTTTGACTAGAGATTGGAAGTACAGTGTCTGCACTCTGAAGGAGGGGTGTTAATGTTGCAGTTTTATTACTGTAGTGTAAAGGCGCCTCCCCAAGACAGTGATGCAGTGAATGATGGTGAAAGTTTTTTATTTAGTGCCACCCTACCTTGGTGGAAAACGGCTGAAGTGTATATATATAATATATATATATATATATATATATATATATATATATATATATATATATATATATATATATATATATATATATGTACCTCTTCTTTCTTTCAACACTTCGGCCGTTTCCCACCGATGCGGGTGGCCCAAAAGAAAAAACGAAAGTTTCTCCATTTATATTTAGTAATATATACAGGAGAAGGGGTTACTAGCCCCTTGCTCCCGGCATTTTAGTCGCCTCTTACGACACGCATGGCTTACGGAGGAAGAATTCTGTTCCACTTCCCCATGGAGAATATATATATATATATATATATATATATATATATATATATATATATATATATCGTGCCGATTAGGTAAAACTTGCGATTTTGGCTTAAATAGCAACGCTCACCTTGCCATATAAGACAAGTGAAAATTTATGTATGCAAATAATTTCGCCAAAATCATTCTGAACACAACTAAAAAAATATATTTCATTGTGTTTGTTTATTATTAAATTAATGTTAACGTATCTAAAATATATTTAGTTGGGTTAGGCTAAATTAAATTGCCCTTGTTGTAATAAGGTTAGGTAGGTTTTCAAAGTTTCTCTTGGTACAAAATTATAAATTCTTACAATAACATAAATTAAAAAAAATATATCTTTAAACGTATAAGAGAAAATTTTAGAAAGGACTTAATTTTAGATGAGTTCTTGCTAATTGACCAGTTTTACCTAATCGGCACGACATATATATATATATATATATATATATATATATATATATATATATATATATATATATATATATATATATATATATATATATATTTATTTATATATATATATATATATATATATATATATATATATATATATATATATATATATATATATACGTATATATATATATATATATATATATATATATATATATATATATATTATATATATATATATATATATATATATATATATATGTACGGTTGTACTTATAACGGCTGTTCACGTGATTTCCAACCTCTGCCCATGTGATCTGGCATCAGCCAATGATAGGCCTGCCTTTTGAATGCCTCAGCGCCAGGCGGCCTAGAAGCCTCAGTTACCATCCAGACTCAGTGCAGGACAGACACACAGGCATAGGCTCTCAGCTCCCATATATCCCACCGCTGCCACCATTTGTGTTGTGGGGTTCTTTGCATAGATTTGGTAATAATTAACAGACGATGAGCTTGGGTTTTGGTAGCGTTTAATGAGGCGTTGGAGGCCTGCCTTTTGAATGCCTCAGCGCCAGGCGGCCTAGAAGCCTCAGTTACCATCCAGACTCAGTGCAGGACAGACACACAGGCATAGGCTCTCAGCTCCCATATATCCAACGCCTCATTAAACGCTACCAAAACCCAATCTCATCGTCTGTTATTATTAGTAGTAGTGATAATAGTAGTTACAGTAGTAGTAGTATGAGTGTAAGCAACTGTGCGTTGCTGTGTGATGGTAGACTTTACTGTTTTCAGTAGAATTCTGGCTAATGTCTCCGAAATGACAAAGCTACCATTATTTTGTTTAATGTTGTCTGAAAGGCGATTACAGGTGACTCAAGGCATTTACGCCTGCGGAAGTTTGATTCTTTAGTCATTATGAGGGCGTCACTGAGTCTCATAAGATGGTTGGAGGAGGTTCTGTGCTGCACATATGCCTTGTTCAACTCGTGATTTCTGCAAGAATTGATATGTTACTTGAGACGGGCTGTTTCACCGATGTATATATACGTTGCCACAGCTTCCTCAAGGAATTGTGTAAACACCTTCATTGACTAGTTCGACGTTCTTCATTTGGTCTTTGTCAGGTCTTTGATGGATGTGCTGGTTGTGATGGCGACCTAAGTGAAGAACCTTGAGTCAGTCAACGCAGGTGTTTACACATGCCTGTGCAGAGGCAGTGATGTCGGTGAAACAGCAAGTATCCAACACTTGTCAATAAAACTATCACTGCAAGCAGAAGCCACAAGTTGAACAACTCATGTGTGCAGCACAGAAACTCTTCTTACCATCTCATGTGATCAGTGACGTCCTCTTAGTGTTCAAAGAAACAAACTTCCGCAGGGAAAATTGCCTTGAGTCACCTGTAATCGCCATTTCAGACACCAATAAACAAAATAAATGTTGTATTATTTCGGAGGTATTAGCCACAGTTCTACTCAAAACAATAAACTCTACTATCAAATACCAAAGTACAGTTGCCTACACTCATACTACTACTACTACTACTGTAACTATTATTACAACTACTACTACTTTAATCAACTTTAATAGTCATTTCAGAAAACCATTAAACGAAATATATGTTTCTTTGTCATTTCGAAGGTATTAGACTGAATCCTTTTCACACATCAACCTAGAATTACCTCCACTCATACTACTGCTGCTACTCTAACTACTACTACTATTACTACTACTGCTTTACACTGATGTACAGCAACTATACGTTAAAGTGGTCCTGTAACGCATTTACTACGTAACGTAAATAAATTCCGGCGCCAGGGGTTTAACACCTGCCGAGTGTAGGGGTATTTAAAATATTAAAATAAAACAATACCAACCTAGGGGCAGTTTGTTCCTTCACAAAACTTTATTTGTTCAATAATTTATGAGGAAGAATAAATTCACCTTTATATTATTATTAGGAAGGGCATTTAAAGGCATTTTTATAAAAATATAAATTTATTAACAGTAAACTAAAATATACAACATACAACCTACCCACTACATACAAAAATCACCAAAAACCAGTTAACGTTTACGCAGTACTCACATTAGCTCACTAGCACACTGCTACTAGTGGTTAAAAAACATAAGCATTTATAAACAGGGAGGCTACATGACCCACTCCCACTTTTGCCGGCCTCTTAGCCTACAGGCAAAACTTAAACAGGCCTCTCCTCATACTAGGGCCATACAGATATATCAGGAGACTAAATACATAAATATTAAAGCATAGATCCCCTTAAAATAACTCTGGGCATCTTACTGACCCCCCCCACTCCCTACCTACGCACACACCAAACCATGAACCATGAACCATGAAGTCTTGCTCCAGACGCTGCTCTCTTCGTACTGACTCAAAAAAAAACCTCACCTGCCTCTGTCCTGTCCTGGCTACTCTTCAGGACTAATATGCGTCCGGTATCAAAACAAGTCCCGTAAACTGAAATTATATATATGGAGCGTTTTTTTATACACATATTTTCTACAATACCCTTCATAATATAAGTTAACTGTTCCTTGCACAGTAACACTCACTGATGCTTCCGCCCTCAGGTGCTATTCCAACTCAGAGCAGATTGTTATTAGTTTCATTTCTTTTATTAAGAGGCTTGAAAGCAGACTCATAACTGTCTACAGAGAGAGAGAGAGAGAGAGAGAGAGAGAGAGAGAGAGAGAGAGAGAGGAGAGAGAGAGAGAGAGAGAGCAGAAATGAGACATTATACATTGCTGGAACTTTCGAACGAGTATGGCACCAGGAACTCTTGGCAAAGCTGCAAGCACTAGGAGTCGCTGGCTCTGCTTTATGCCTCCTCAGTGATTACCATCAAGATAGAACTCGAAGATAAATTCTCAACTGGACGGAGTCAGCTAGACACTCTATGTCTGCAAGTGTTCCACAGGAATCCCATGTATATGCAATCGACTGCTTTCTGATATTTATTAATCCAAGAGAAGAAATGCCAGCGGCTCTCCGTTACATCAATCAACGGCTTATAACTTTGTCAGCCTCGGGAAAACGATGACAGGTCACATTTGTTCCTGAGAAAACACAAATAATGATAGTTTCTAGTCACCATAATGATATTGCTGGAGCAGTGGTATCAATGAATGGAAGGGTGTTGGTACCCGTTGACGAGGTCGATATCCTTGGGGGTTGATATTCTTGGGGTTGATATCCTTGGGGTTGATATCCTTGGGGTTGATATCCTTGGGGTTGATATCCTTGGGGTTGATATCCTTGTGGTTGATATCCTTGGGGTTGATATCCTTGGGGTTGATATCCTTGGGGTTGATATCCTTGGGGTTGATATCCTTGGGGTTGTATATCTGGTAAACAAAGCGGCCAGAAAGTTTACATCAATTAGACGTATCTCGCATTTACTCGACACTAGAGGCTGCAAGAAACTTTACGAGGCAAAAGTGAACTCACACCTTAAGTATGATGCACTTTCTTGGACTACCTGTCCGCTGTCTCATCTGTGACTTTTTGAGAGAATAGAGAACAGATCAAGACGACGTATCTCTCGTCTGGACTTGGAAAGGACAGATCTGTCATATCAGGAGAGCCCTTAATACAGGAGGAATGTGAGACGCCTTAATTTTAGTGTTATGTACGAGGCCAATATTGTCAAACTCCCATGGTTCCACTCCGAGGACAGTGACAAGTAAGCTTCTACACAACAAGACGGGCAGCATACAGTAAAACACTCTGTACCATTCTCCAGAATATCGCTTCATCTTACATAATTTATTCTTAGGATGACTCGTGCCTGGAACATGTTCGCATAATGACATCTATGAAATAAAATCAGTTGACCAAATGAAATTGCTGTCCCATAGATGGCTTCAGCTTCATCCTATTCCTTATTTGTATGTCTATTAACAATTGAGCTGAGACTGGTAACAGCTCTTATCTTGTAATTAAAGGCAGGAACACTTAACCAGATCCCGTATATCCCTTGTATAAAAAAAAGGGTATGGAAGAGAGAGTAAATTTTTTTTTTTTTTGTGTGTGTGTGTGAGTGTGTGTGTACTCACCTAACTGTAGTTGCCTCTTCACTGGTCGCCACTAGGTCCACTCTCTCTCCCTGCTTCATGAGCTTTATCATACCTCTTCTTAAAGCTATGTAGGGTACCTGCCTCCACTACCTCACTTCCCAGACTATTCCACTTCTTGATAACTATGTGACTGACGAAATACTTCCTAACATCCCTGTGACTCATCCGAGTCTTCAACTTTCAACTGTGACCCCATGTTGATGTGTCCTATCTCTGGAACATCCTCCAAAATGGGCCAACATAGGCCTGACGTATAGGGTGTACAGGGTCCAGAAACACTCCTTACTGCGATGCTGGAATGCTGTTCATAGGTTCGCTAGTCGCCCATATGCAGCAACACTCACAGATCCTTTTCCTTGATTGAGGTTTGTAGTCTTTAGCTCCCTAGATTGTACTCTGTCTGCGGTCTTTTTTTTCCTTCCTCGATCTTCATGACTTTGCACTTGGTGGGGTTGAACTCCAGGAGCCAGTTGCTTAACCAGGTCTGCAGCCTATCCAGGTCCCTCTGTAATCCTGCATAGTCCTCTTTCCGACTGAGTTCTTCTCATTAACTTCACATCATCTGCAAACAGGGACACTTCAGTGTCTATTCCTTCCGTCATGTCGTTCACATATACCAGAAACAGCACCGGTCCTAGGACTGACCCCTCTGGAACACCACTAGTCACAGGCGCCCACTCTCACACCTCATCACGTACCATGACTCGCTGATGCCTTCCCGTCAGGCATTCTGTGACCTACTGGAGTGCCATCCCTGTTATACCTGCCTGGTCCTCCAGCTTTTGCACTAATCTTTTGTGTGGAACTGTGTCAAAAGCCTTCTTGCAGTCCAAGAAAACACAGTCTACCCACCCCGCTCTCTCTCTCTCGTGTGTGTGTACTCACCTAATTGTGGTTGCAGGGGTCGAGACTCAGCTCCTGGCCCCGCCTCTTCGCTGTCCGCTACTGGGTCTCTGCTCTCCCTGCTCCATGAGCTTTATCATACCTCGTCTTAAAACTATGTATGGTTCCTGCCTCCACTATATCTTTCTCTAGACTATTCCACTTCCTGACTACTCTGTGGCTGAAGAAATGCTTCCTAACATCCCTTTGACTCATCTGAGTCTTCATCTTCCAGTTGTGTCCCCTTGTTTCTGTGTTCCCTCTCTGGAACATCCTGTCGTGTGTGTGTATGTGTGTGTTTTGTGTGTGTGTGTTTACTCACCTAATTGTGGTTGCAGAGGTTGATTCATAGCTCCTGGCCCCACCTTTTCACTGGTCGCTACTCGATCCACTCTCTCCCTGCTCCATGAAATTAATCATACCTCTTCTTATAGCTACATCACTCTCCAGACTGTTCCACTTCCTGATGACTCTATGAATGAAGAAGTACTTCCTAACATCCCTGTGACTCATCTGAGTCTTCAGCTTCCAGTTGTGACCCTTTGTTGCTGCGTCACATCTCTGAAACATTCTGTCCCTATCCACCTTCTCAGTTCCTCTCAGTATTTTACATATTGTTATCATGTCTCGCCTATCCTTCCTGTCTTCCAGTGTTGACGAGTTGAGTTTCCTTAACCTCTGTTAGTAGGAAAAAAAAAACTCAGCTCTGGGACTAGTCTTCTTACAAACCCTTGCCTTTTTTCCTAATTTTATGACATGTTTGATCAGGTGTGGGTTCCATACAGGTGCTGCATACTCAAATACGGGCCTGACGTACACGGTGTACAGTATCGTAAACTTAGATGTCGAAACGCTATTTTCCGATTTGCCAAGCGTTTGTATGTTGCAGCAGTTGTTTGGTTGATGTGCGCCTCAAGAGATGTGCTCGGTATGATGCTCATCCCAAGAGCCTTTTCCTTGAGTGAGTTTTGCAGTCTCAACTTTGCATTTGCTGGTGTTAAACTCCAAGACCCACTTGTCTGACTAGCCTCGCAGCCTGTCCAGATCCCATTCTCCTCATTTGCTTCACATCGTCTGCGAAGAAAGACACCTCTGAATATATCCCTTGCGTCATGTCATTCACGTATACAAGAAAGGGCCCCTGACGTAGGACTGACTCTTGTGGAGTCCCACTCGACATATGGACCCACACTTACACCTCGTCTTGGACAAACACATGTTATTTCCTTCCTGTCAAGTATTCTCTGGTCCATTGCAGTACTTTCACTGGTCCATTGCAGTACTTTCACTGGTCCATTGCAGTACTTTCACTGGTCCATTGCAGTACTTTCACTGGTCCATTGCAGTACTTTCCCTGTTATTCTTGCCTGCTGCTCTAGCTCTACTGTTACGAAAGCTTTCTTACAGCCCATGAAGATGCGGTCTATCCATCCCTCTCCCCCCGTCTTACTTCTGTTAACTTGTGATACAACTAAAACAGGTTTGTGATACAGGATTTCCCTTCCCTAAAGCCGTGCTGGTTGTCATGTTTGAGGTGTGTGTGTGTGTGGGGGGGGTTGTGTGTGTGTGTGTGGGGGGAGGGTGTGTGTGTGTGTGTGTGTGTGTACTCACCCTATTTCTGGTTGAAAGAGTCAAGTCACAGTTCCTGGCCCCGTCTCTTCACTGGTCCACTAGGTCCACTCTCTCCCTGCTCCATGAGCGTCGTCGTATCTCTTCTTAAAGCTATGTATGGATCCTGCCTCCAATACATCACTCTCCAGATTCTTCCACTTCCTGACTAATCTATGACTGAAGAAATACTTCCTAACATCCCTGGGACTCACCTGAGTTTTTTAAATTCGAGTTGTGCCCTCTTGTTCTTACAACTACACTCTCCTTGTTCCTACAACCACACTCTCCTTGTTTCTACAACTACACTTTCCATGTTCCTACAACCACACTCTCCTTGTTCCTACAACTACACTTTCCATGTTCCTACAACTACACTCTCCTTGTTCCTACAACTACACTTTCCATGTTCCTACAACTACACTCTCCTTGTTCCTACAACTACACTCTCCTTGTTCCTACAACTACACTTTCCATGTTCCTACAACTACACTCTCCTTGTTCCTACAACTACATTCTCCTTGTTTCTACAACTACACTCTCCTTGTTCCTACAACTACATTCTCCATGTTCCTTCAACTACACTCTCCTTGTCCCTACAACTACACTCACCTTGTTCCTACAACTACACTCTCCTTGTTCCTACAACTACACTCTCCTTGTCCCTACAACTACACTCTCCTTGCTCCTACAACTACACTCTCCTTGTTCCTACAAATACATTCTCCTTGTTCCTACAACTACACTCTCCTTGTTCCTATAACTACACTCTCCTTGTTCCTACAACTACACTCTCCTTGTTCCTACAAATACATTCTCCTTGTTCCTACAACTACACTCTCCTTGTTCCTATACCTACACTCTCCTTGTTCCTACAACTACACTCTCCTTGTTCCTACAAATACATTCTCCTTGTTCCTACAACTACACTCTCCTTGTTCCTACAACTACACTCTCCTTGTTCCAACAACTACATTCTCCTTGTTAATGCAACTACATTTTCCTTGTTCCTACAACTACATTCTCCTTGTCCCTATAACTACTCTCCTTGTTCCTACAAATACACTCTCCTTGTTCATACAACTACATTCTTCTTGTTCCTACAACTACACTCTCCTTGTTCCTACAACTACACTCTCCTTGTTCCTACAACTACAATCTCCTTGATCCTACAACTACACTCTCCTTGTTCCTACAACTACACTCTCCTTGATCCTAGAACTACACTCTCCTTGATCCTACAACTACGCTCTCCTTGATCCTACAACTACACTCTCCTTGTTCCTACAACTACACTCTCCTTGATCCTACAACTACACTCTCCTTGATCCTACAACTACACTCTCATTGTTCCTACAACTACACTCTCCTTGATCCTACAACTACACTCTCCTTGATCCTACAACTACACTCTCCTTGTTCCTACAACTACACTCTCCTTGATCCTACAACTACACTCTCCTTGTTCCTACAACTACACTCTCCTTGATCCTACAACTACACTCTCCTTGATCCTACAACTACACTCTCATTGTTCCTACAACTACACTCTCCTTGATCCTACAACTACACTCTCCTTGATCCTACAACTACACTCTCCTTGTTCCTACAACTACACTCTCCTTGATCCTACAACTACACTCTCCTTGTTCCTACAACTACACTCTCCTTGTTCCTACAACTACACTCTCCTTGTTCCTACAACTACACTCTTCTTGTTCCTACAACTACACTCACATTGTTCCTACAACTACACTCTCCTTGTTTCTTCAACTACACTCTCCTTGTTCCTACAAACACACTCTCCTTGTTCCTACAACTACACTCTCCTTGTTCCTACAACTACACTCTCCTTGATCCTACAACTACACTCTCCTTGATCCTACAACTACACTCTCATTGTTCCTACAACTACACTATCCTTGATCCTACAACTACACTCTCCTTGATTCTACAACTACACTCTCCTTGTTCCTACAACTACACTCTCCTTGATCCTACAACTACACTCTCCTTGTTCCTACAACTACACTCTCCTTGATCCTACAACTACACTCTCCTTGATCCTACAACTACACTCTCATTGTTCCTACAACTACACTCTCCTTGATCCTACAACTACACTCTCCTTGATCCTACAACTACACTCTCCTTGTTCCTACTAAGCTGTCTGGGAATTAGCGTGGGGTGATACCGAGCACATGGCTCACTGCAGTGTTTTAGAATCTCAGGTTGAAGTGTTGAAGAAGGAGGTTCTACTACTTCAGGAGGAAAATAGGAGGCTGAAGCTTCGCCTAGATGGGTGTGGGAGTGAGTGTGAGATGGTTGGAGCTGGTAAGGAGGAAATGGTTACCAACAGTGAAAGTGGCAGCCGCTTTAAGTGGCAAGTGGTTCACAATTCAGGAAGAAGGAAGATAAAGAAGGTTAATAGTGAAGATGTGAAGGTAGGAAATCGATTCTCTGTTCTCCAGGACGAGTGTACTTCAGTGGTCAGTGAGGTTAAAGGTACCACTGACTCCCCTGCTAATCAAGGTAAGAATATTCTGATTGTGGGAGACTCTCAGGTAAGATATATGGACCGTGCCTTTTGTAACAGAGACAGGAAGGTCAGACAGAGGGTGTGCCTCCCAGGAGCTGGTATTGGTGACATAGTCAGCAGGTTGGATAATATTATGTCAGGTAATGGGAACAAGCCTATTATCTGTCTTAGTGCTGGTGGTAATGACATTGGGAAGGGCAGAAGACAGGAGCTACTAGATAAGTATAGGTCAGCCATAGAAGTCGTTAGGTCTAAGGGAGGTATCCCAATCATATGTAGCATTTTGCCTAGAAAGGGAGTGGGCAATGAATGGATGTCTAGGGCAATTGGTATAAATTGCTGGCTAGACAGGTACTGCAAGGAACTTGCAATTCCATTCATTGATAACTGGGACAAATTCTATGGCAAACGTGATATGTATGCAAGGGATGGGGTTCATCTCTCTGGGGCTGGAGTGGTTGCATTAGCCAATTCGATTGAGGGGTCATTGGAGACTTGTCTAGGACTTTAAACTGATAGATTATAGAGGTATGGGTGTTTGTGGGAAACAATCAGGCTGTGGTATTAGGCCTGGAAACAGCAGATATTTCCAGGATACCCCAGGGTTATGTTTAAAAGATAAGATTCAAAATAAAGTTGTTTGTAAATGCAAAACAATTGATCAACAAACAAAGAGAGATAGTAGAGGGCAACGAGTGACTAGCTCCCTTGAGGTTTACTATACAAATAGTAGGAGTCTAAGAAATAAGATAGATGAGCTAAGATTACTTGCAAGTGCAGGTAATATAGATATTATTGCTATAACAGAGACCTGGTTCAACCTGAAAGATAGAGAAATGCCTTCCGAGTGCAACATTCAGGGTTACAAACTATTCCACACTGATAGGGTCAACAGGAAGGGTGGTGGAGTGGCGATGTATGTCAGAGATCATTTAAATTGTTGTGTTAGACAAGATATAAGATTAGAAACAGCTGACACAGAATCTGTTTGGCTACAGTTTCTCGAGGGTCGTGAAAAATTAATTTTGGGTGTGATTTACAGACCCCCAAGCCTGGATAGGGAGCGCAGTAAGCTGCTATGGGACGAAATTCATAAGGCGTCTAGATATGAAAATGTTGTGTTAATGGGAGATTTTAACTTTAGACACATTGATTGGAACAATGTGACAGGTAATCTTGAGTCTAGTGACTTTCTTGATACGGTTCAGGATTGTTTTTTAATACAGTTTTTGACAAAACCAACTAGAGGTAGCAACTTGCTTGATTTGGTTCTTGCTAACAAAGAATCACTAATTAATAATCTTGAGGTTAATGAAGAGCTTGGGGAAAGCGATCACAAATCACTTAGTTTTAATATATCATGGAATTACCCAGGTAACTGCAATCAAGTCTCAGTTCCAGACTTTCGTGTAGCCGACTTCATGGGGCTGAGAAATTACCTAGGTGGGCTAAATTGGGATGACCTGACTATGGGTCAGGTAGGTGGTTTTGGTTGCCAATATGACGTTTTTCAGAGCATAGTTCTAGCTGCCCAGACAACTTTTGTTCCAAGTAGGGAAATTAGATCTAACAAAAATGATCCTAAATGGATGAACAATAGATTAAAACATCTCATTGGTCAAAGAGAGGCATATATAGGCGTATCAAAAGAGGGGATGGACAGATAAGAAATCAATATTTTCAATTAAAGAGAGAAATAAAAAAGGAATAAGAAAAGCAAAAAGGGATTATGAGGCTAAGGTCGCAAGGGATTCGAAGACTAACCCAAAAGGGTTCTTTCAGGTATACAGAAGTAAGATTAGGGACAAGATAGGCCCACTTAAGAGTAACTCAGGACAGATCACGGACAGTGATAAGGATATGTGTGAAATTTTCAATACTTACTTCCTCTCAGTTTTTACTCAGGAATATACTAGCAGAATTCCAGAAATAATAAATTATGTAGAACTGGAAGATAACAGACTATGCTCGATTGGGGTAACTAGTGACATGGTCCTCAGACAAATAGAGAAATTAAAACCTAACAAATCCCCAGGCCCTGATGAACTGTTTGCAAGAGTTTTAAAGGAATGTAAAGAGGAACTTAGCAAACCTTTGGCAAATCTTTTCAATATATCACTACAAACTGGCATAGTGCCAGACAAGTGGAAAAGGGCAAATGTAATACCTATTTACAAGGCAGGTGACAGGTCCTTAGCTTCGAACTATAGACCAATAAGCCTTACCTCCATAGTTGGTAAATTTATGGAATCAATAATTGCCGAGGCAATTCGTAGCCATCTTGAAAAGCATAAATTGATTAATGAATCTCAACACGGTTTTACAAAGGGGCGTTCATGTCTTACGAATTTACTAACTTTTTTCACTAAGGTGTTTGAGGAAGTAGATCATGGTAATGAATATGATATTGTGTATATGGACTTCAGTAAGGCTTTCGATAAAGTTCCACATCAGAGGCTACTGAGGAAACTTAAGGCACACGGAATAGGAGGAGAAATTTTTTCCTGGGTAGAGGCATGGTTGACTAATAGGCGGCAGAGAGTTTGCATAAATGGAGAGAAATCAGAATGGGGGCGTGTCTCAAGCGGTGTTCCACAGGGGTCAGTTTTGGGCCCCTGTTGTTTACAATTTACATAAACGACATAGATGAGGGAATAAATAGTAGCATAAGTAAATTTGCTGATGACACCAAAATAGGCCGTCCAATTCATTCAAACGAGGACATTAGAGCACTCCAGGATGATTTGAATAGACTGATGCAGTGGTCGGAGAAGTGGCAGATGCAGTTTAATGTAAGCAAATGCAAAGTTCTAAATGTTGGGCAGGACAATAACCATGCCACATATAAGCTGAATAATATAGATCTTATTACTTGTAATTGCGAGAAGGATTTAGGAGTACTGGTTAGTAGTAATCTGAAGCCTAGACAACAGTGCATAAGTGTTCGCAATAAAGCTAACAGAATCATTGGCTTCATATCAAGAAGTATAAATAACAGAAGTCCTCAGGTTGTTCTTCAACTCTATATATCTTTGGTTAGGCCTCATTTAGATTATGCTGCACAGTTCTGGTCACCGTATTACAGAATGGATATAAATGCACTGGAAAACGTACAAAGGAGGATGACAAAGTTGATCCCATGTATCAGAAATCTTCCCTATGAGGATAGACTGAGGGCCCTGAATCTGCACTCTCTAGAAAGGCGTAGAATTAGGGGGGATATGATTGAGGTGTACAAATGGAAAACAGGAATAAACAAAGGGGATGTAAATAGCGTGCTGAAAATATCCAACCAAGACAGGACTCGCAGCAATGGTTTCAAGTTGGAAAAGTTCAGATTCAGGAAGGATATAGGAAAGCACTGGTTTGGTAATAGAGTTGTGGATGAGTGGAACAAACTCCCGAGTACCGTCATAGATGCTAAGACGTTGTGTAGTTTTAAAAATAGGTTAGATAAATACATGAGTGGGTGTGGATGGGTGTGAGCTTGTACTAGGTCAGATGCAGTGCTCCTTCCTTAAGTGAATGTAACCTGACCTGTACTAATTCCTTAAGTGGAAGTGACCTGACCAGGTGGTCGGCTGGACAATTATATGAGTGGGTGCGGTTGGGTGTGAATTGGTCCTGACTAGGTTGTGCTACTAGGTCAGATGCAGTGCTCCTTCCTTAAGTGAATGTAACCTGACCTGGCTGGGTCGGGGCATTGGCTTAAGCCGTTGGAGATTTGGACCTGCCTCGCATGGGCCAGTAGGCCTGCTGCAGTGTTCCTTCTTTCTTATGTTCTTATGTTAACTACACTCTCCTTGATCTTACAACTACACTCTCCTTGTTCCTACAACTACACTCTCCTTGTTCCTACAACTACACTCTCCTTGTTCCTACAACTACACTCTTCTTGTTCCTACAACTACACTCACATTGTTTCTACAACTACACTCTCCTTGTTTCTTCAACTACACTCTCCTTGTTCCTACAAACACACTCTCCTTGTTCCTACAACTACACTCTCCTTGTTCCTACAACTACACTCTCCTTGATCCTACAACTACACTCTCCTTGTTCCTTCAACTACACTCTTCTTGTTCCTACAACTACACTCTCCTTGTTCCTACAGCTACACTCTCATTGTTCTTACAACTGCACTCACCTTGTTCCTACAACTACACTCTTCTTTTCCCTACAACTACACTCCTTGTTCCTACAACTACACTCTCCTTGTTCCTACAACTACACTCTCCTTGTTGCTACAACTACACTCCTTGTTCCTACAACTACACTCTCCTTGTTCCTACAACTACACTCTCCTTGTTCCTACAACTACACTCTCCTTGTTCCTACAACTACACTCTTCTTGTTCCTACAACTACACTCTCCTTGTTCCTACAACTACGCTCTCCTTGTTCCTACAACTGCACTATCTTCCTAATGAGTATGAAGTTCTCTTCTGCCTACTGGCACTGGCACTGGCACTTTCTCTAATTCTTGTCTTCCGAATTTTTCTCATCTCGAAAAAAAAAAAATTCTCTTTTCCAATGTAGCTTCAATCATTCCCATCCTGCAATTTTTCTGTCAATGTTTACATTCACAAGGTATTAGAAATTTTACGTTAAAAGGTGGCTTTTACCTGGACATGTCTGTGACTTGTGAATGCTCCATGTCGGACCGAAACGTCACTATAAGATTTTCTGTCTCCGATCTGCGGGTTCTTTGTGTACCCGAAGGTCTCTCTTGTTCATTCTCATGCGCATCATATATCTCTTGGTAAATACTGGATCCAGCATCGCTAACACATCCCTCAGTTGTCTTTTTTTGAGGTGAGGCTGTAACATGCAGACATATTATGTTTTCCATCTCCCAGTTCCTCATCTCAGCCCACCATATCTTGGATCTCCCCATGTAGGTCCCAGTTTTCCAATCACCTACAGACCTGCCATTAGCATATTTAAGTTCATATATCATCAATGATTCTCTATTAATATCACTTCGATAAGCGTGTTTCTTATTACTTGGTGTGCCTCTTGGTCTATTGAGAGTATCTCTACTTATGGCTTTCATTCATTCTTTCCTGGTTCTTCTGCTTGTGGTTTTTCCTTGATTTTTACTTTACCTGCAATTCTTCTCATTTTCTCCTGAGTCGCTTTTTAAATTTCCTCCTCCAAACGTTGACCTATTTCTTCTTCTATAATTGTCAATTTCTGTAATATAAAACAAAAGAATTTTTTGTGTATATGTGTGTACTCACCTAATTGTGGTTGCAGGGGTCGATTCATATTTCGCGGCACTATTGTGCTGCCATCTATAGGCCTACCCAGTTCACCAACCCCACGCTTACCTCTGCCTCACTCTGGCAGCCGACGTCAACATTCCACTCTCTTACGGATGTGGCTCTCTGGGGCTGGGCTCCCATAATACACTCTTTGTGTAGAAGAATCCAAATAAAGTAAAAAAGCCTCTGAAGCCTTATGATTGATCCTAAGCTTGCACAGCACCCATTTCCAGCTGCAATATTGGTGGCCAGCGGTGGTTACAGCAGTTGTGCTTGTCCGAAGAGAGGAAGGAAGCCAAAGATGTTGACTACTTCATCACCTTGCCCAAGAAG
>WNWK01006847.1:0-17500 GCA_009830355.1 Cherax destructor
GAGAAGAGTGGTGAAGCACCTAGAAAGGAATGAGATTATCAACGACAGCCAACACGGTTTCAGGGACGGGAAATCCTGTGTCACAAACCTACTGGAGTTCTACGACAGGGTGACAGCAGTAAGACAAGAGAGAGAGGGGTGGGTAGATTGCATATTCTTGGACTGCAAGAAGGCGTTAGACACAGTTCCACACAAGAGATTAGTGCAGAAGCTGGAGGACCAGGCAGGGAAGGCACTACAATGGATCATGGAATACCTGTCAGGAAGACAGCAGCGAGTCATGGTACGTGGCGAGGTGTCAGAGTGGGCGCCGGTGACGAATGGGGTTCCACAGGGGTCAGTCCTAGGACCGGTGCTGTTTCTGGTATTTGTGAACGACATGACGGAAGGAATAGACTCCGAAGTGTCTCTGTTTGCAGATGATGTAAAGTTGATGAGAAAAATTTAATCGGACGAGGACCAGGCAGAACTACAAAGGGATCTGGACAGGCTGCAAGCCTGGTCCAGCAATTGGCTCCTTGATTTCAACCCCACCAAGTGCAAAGTCATGAAGATTGGGGAAGGGCAAAGAAGACCGCAGACGGAGTACAGTTTAGAGTGTCAGAGACTACAAACCTCACTCAAGAAAAAAGATCTTGGGGTGAGTATAACACCAGGCACATCTCCTGAGGCGCACATCAACCAAATAACTGCTGCAGCATACGGGCGCCTAGCAAACCTAAGAACAGCATTCCGACATCTTAATAAAGAATTGTTCAGGACCCTGTACACTGTGTACGTTAGGCCCATACTGGAGTATGCAGCACCAGTTTGGAACCCACATCTAGCCAAGCACGTAAAGAAGCTAGAGAAAGTGCAAAGGCTTGCAACAAGACTAGTCCCGGAGGTAAGGGGTATGTCCTACGAGGAGAGGTTAAGGGAAATCGACCTGACGACACTGGAGGACAGGAGAGATAGGGGGGACATGATAACGACATTTAAGATAATGAGAGGAATTGACCAGGTGGACAGAGACAGAATGTTCCAGAGATGGGACACAGCAACAAGGGGACACAGTTGGAAGTTGAAGACTCAGATGAATCACAGGGATGTTAGGAAGTATTTCTTCAGTCACAGAGTGGTCGGGAAGTGGAATAGATTGGGAAGCGATGTAGTGGAGGCAGGTTCAATACATAGCTTTAAGAAGAGGTATGATAAAGCTCATGGCGCAGGGAGAGTGACCCAGTAGCGGCCAGTGAAGAGGCGGGACCAGGAGCTTTGACTCGACCCCTGAAACCACAACGAGGTGAGTACAACTAGATGAGTACACACACACACCAAGTGCAAAGTCATGAAGATTGGGGAAGGGCAAAGAAGACCGCAGACGGAGTACAGCCTAGGGGGCCAGAGACTACAAACCTCAATCAAGGAAAAAGATCTTGGGGTGAGTATAACACCAGGCACATCTCCTGAGGCGCACATCAACCAAATAACTGCTGCAGCATATGGGCGCCTAGCAAACCTAAGAACAGCATTCCGACATCTTAATAAAGAATCGTTCAGGACCCTGTACACTGTGTACGTTAGGCCCATACTGGAGTATGCAGCACCAGTTTGGAACCCACATTTATCCAAGCACGTAAAGAAACTAGAGAAAGTGCAAAAGTTTGCAACAAGACTAGTCCCGGAGCTAAGGGGTATGTCCTACGAGGAGAGGTTAAGGAAAATTGACCTGACGACACCTGGAGGATAGAAGAGATAGGGGGGACATGATAACGACATATAAAATACTGAGAGGAATTGACAAGGTGGACAGAGACAGAATGTTCCAGAGATGGGACACAGCAACAAGGGGACACAGTTGAAAGTTGAAGACTCAGATGAATCACAGGAATGTTAGGAAGTATTTCTTCAGTCACGGAGTGGTCAGGAAGTGTAATAGTTTGGGAAGCGATGTAGTGGAGGCAGGATCCATTCATAGCTTTAAGAAGAGGTATGATAATGTTCATGGCGCAGGGAGAGTGACTCAGTAGCGGCCAGTGAAGAGGCGGGGCCAGGAGCTATGACTCGACCCCTCCAACCACATCTAGGTAAGTACAACTAGGTGAGTACACACACACACATATACACACAAACACACACACACACACAAACACACAACACACAAACACACACACAAACACACATACACACACACACACAAACACAAACACATATACACACAAAAATACAAACACACTCATACACACACACACAAACACACACAAACACACACACACACACACACACACACACACACACAACTTTCATGGATCTCTCCCGTGGATTGAAGAGTTTCTGTGTTATTACCAGAGATGAATGTGACTCAGGGAGAGACAGAGAGTTTTAATGCTCTAAATATAACAATGTACACATAATGGGTTTGAACTTCAATAGGCAGTTTCTGATCGGTGGTGAGGCTACCCAGGTCGTCTTGCAATTTCCAGCAATTATTATTATTCCTAAATAATAATAATAATAATAATAATAATAATAATAATAATAATAATAATAATAATAATAATAATAATGAGAAGAAGAAGGAGAAGAAAACGGAAGATTAATTAACAAACGACTCTGGAGTATTAACGAGGTCAGTTATCAGAACAAACGAAGTGATTAGAGGCAGAGTTTATCATTGAGATTAAAACCGGAAGTGGTCGGTAGTTACGCCCTCGTCACGGCCCGAGATCTTAACAACGTCTATTGTCCATCTATTATCTCGTTAGAACCATTATTGTGTCTATCTATCATGGTTGGCTGTCACCTCTCTCTCTCTCCTCGTTTGTCTATTGTGCTGCCTTCATCTATCCATGGTTTTAGTTAATAAAAATAATAATAATAATAATAATAATAATATAATTATTATTATTATTATTATTATTATTATTATTATTATTATTATTATTATTATTATTATTATTATTATTATTTCAAGAGGAAGCACTGAACCCGTAGGGGAGCGATATATCAGAATTGATCTAATGGAATGTAGCTCCAATTTCCCTGATAATGAGCCCATTGCCGGTTTGAAAGCTCCTATCCCCCCTGCCTCCTCCACTGCCCCACCCCTCTCCCTCCTCCATTCATGCAGAGTGAGTATAATAACAGTAACCTTGATCTCTGTTTAACTGGGCTGGAAAGTCTGTTAATGGGTGCAGGTCTACATGTCTGCTTCTATTATTAACTCACATCTCTCTCTCTCTCTCTCTCTCTCTAGAGAACAAATGGATTTGACAGTTAAAAATAGGAGAGGAGAGTTATTAAATGGAGAGTTAGAGGTATCAGGAAGATGGAGGGAATATTTTGAGGAGTTGTTAAATGTTGATGAAGACAGGGAAGCTGTGATTTCGTGTATAGGACAAGGAGGAATAACATCTTGTAGGAGTGTGGAAGAGCCAGTTGTGAGTGTGGGGGAAGTTCGTGAGGCAGTGGGTAGAATGAAAGGGGGTAAGGCAGCTGGGATTGATGGGATAAAGATAGAAATGTTAAAAGCAGGTGGGGATATAGTTTTGGAGTGGTTGGTGCTATTATTTAATAAATGTATGGAAGAGGGTAAGGTACCTAGGGATTGGCAGAGAGCGTGTATTGTTCCTTTGTATAAAGGCAAAGGGGACAAAAGAGAGTGCAAAAATTATAGGGGAATAAGTCTGTTGAGTATACCAGGTAAAGTGTATGGTAGAGTTATTATTGAAAGAATTAAGAGTAAGACAGAAAGCAGGATAGCAGATGAACAAGGGGGCTTTAGGAAAGGTAGGGGGTGTGTAGACCAAGTGTTTACAGTGAAACATATAGGTGAACAGTATATGGATAAGGGTAAAGATGTTTTTGTGGCATTTATGGATTTGGAAAAGGCATATGATAGGGTAGATAGGGGGGCAATGTGGCAGATGTTGCAGGTGTATGGAATAGGAGGTAGGTTACTGAAAGCAGTGAAGAGTTTTTATGAGGATAGTGAGGCTTAAGTTAGAGTGTGTAGGAGGGAGGGGGACTATTTCCCAGTAAAAGTGGGCCTTAGACAAGGATGTGTGATGTCACCGTGGTTGTTCAATATATTTATAGATGGGGTTGTAAGAGAAGTGAATGCGAGGGTCTTGGCAAGAGGTGTTGGGCTAAAATATAAAGCAGCAAATACAAAGTGGGAGTGTTACGGCCCCCTATCTAACAATGGTAGTTAGGTAATTACCTCACCGGCCGGCAGTCAAAGGGTTACGTCATCAGACCTGATGTTTGACTGCCGGGCCGGCTTGACTGACAGTGCTAACGAGACTCCCATATACAACACTGGAGAGTTCACCAGCTCCCTGATACACCTAGGGAGTGTACGAGACTCTCCCATATACACTGCTGGAGAGTGTCAGCGAGACTCTCCCCTATACAACACTGGAGAGTTCACTAGCTCCCTGATACACCTGGGAGTGTCCAACAGACAGACCTGGAGATTGACTCTTCGTGCTGGTGACAGCCTTAGACTATCTACTGGCTTATTCACCGTACCGACTGTGTTCCTGAGACTATGTACCTGAAAATGGACTGTTGTACCTGAACTTATGTACCTGAAAGTGTGTGACACTGGTAACAGGTGGTGTCTTGTGTGACACTGGTAACAGGTGGTGTCTTGTGTGACACTGGTAACAGGTGGTGTCTTGTGTGACACTATGTGGTGTCAGGTATTTAGTGGTGTAGTCAGTCAGAGTTTGTGACGGTGGCACGACACAGGTTGAGTCGTGTATTTGGGGTGTCATAACGCGGTGCAAAGGCTTTACTTGAGAATGTGTTCATGTTACAGGGGGCGTGTCGTGAGACAGAGACGGTGTCGTGTGACACAGGGAAGGTGTCTTATGTGCACAGAGAGAAGGGTGTCGTGTGACACAGAAGAGAAGGCGTGTCGGGTGACACCGGGGGCGTGTCATGTGACACAGAGAACGGGTGTCATGGGACCCCGTGAGAAGGCGTGCCATAAGACAGAGACAAGGGTGTCTGAGGACACGGTGGAGAAGGAGTTTCATGACAAGGTGTGGTAGTGTCCTGCGTGACACTAGAAGATGGCAGCGACTTGACACTACACCGAATACTTGATTTTACTTGTGACTTTTATCTTGTACTGTGGTTTTGTGTAAATAGGTTTTTACACAGATTATTAGATTATATGTTTTTATTCAGATTATATGTTTTTATATTAATAATATATATTTAATATAATAAAAATCTGAAAAATGAGATTTTACTCAGTATCCCAAACAGTCGTTTATTACAAATGCTTCTTTATTTGTAATAGGGAGTTGTCACAGTTGCTTTTTGCAGATGACACTGTGCTTTTGGGAGATTCTGAAGAGAAGTTGCAGAGGTTGGTGGATGAATTTGGTAGGGTGTGTAAAAGAAGAAAATTGAAAGTGAATATAGGAAAGAGTAAGGTGATGAGGATAACAAAAAGAATAGGTGACAAAATTGGATATCAGATTGGAGGGAGAGAGTATGGAGGAGGTGAATGTATTCAGATATTTGGGAGTGGACATGTCGGCGGACGGGTCTATGAAGGATGAGGTAAATCATAGAATTGATGAGGGGAAAAGGGTGAGTGGAGCACTTCGGAGTCTGTGGAGACAAAGAACCTTGTCCATGGAAGTAAAGAGGGGAATGTATGAGAGTATAGTTATACCAACGCTCTTATATGGGTGTGAAGCATGGGTGATGAATGTTGCAACGAGGAGAAGGCTGGAGGCAGTGGAAATGTCATGTCTGAGGTCAATGTGTGGTGTGAATATAATGCAGAGAATTCGGAGTTTGGAAATTAGGAGGATGTGCGGGATTACCAAAACGATTGTCCAGAGAGCTGAGGAGGGGTTGTTGAGGTGGTTTGGACATGTAGAGAGAATGGAACGAGACAGAGTGACTTCGAGAGTGTATAAATCTGTAGTGGAGGAAGGCGGGGTAGGGTCGGCCTAGGAAAGGTTGGAGGGAGGGTAAGGAAGTTTTGTGTGCGAGGGCTTGGACTTCCAGCAAGCATGTGTGAGCGTATTTGATAGGAGTGAATGGAGGCATATGGTTTTAATACTTGACGTGCTGTTGGAGTGTGAGCAAAGTAACATTTATGAAGGGATTCAGGAAACCGGCAGGCCGGACTTGAGTTCTGGAGATGGGAAGTACAGTGCCGGCACTCTGAAGGAGGAGTGTTAATGTTGCAGTTTTATAACTGTAGTGTAAGCACCCTCTGGCAAGACAGTGATGGAGTGAATGATGATGAAAGTTTTCTTTTCGGCCACCATGCCTTGGTGTGAATCGGCCGATGTGTTAATAAAAAAAAAAAAACAAAAAAAAAAAATATATATATATATATGTATATGTATATGTATATATATTATATTATATTATATTAACACATCGGCCGATTCCCACCAAGGCAGGGTGGCCCAAAAAAGAAAAACTTTCATCATCATTCACTCCATCACTGTCTTGCCAGAGGCATGCTAACACTGCAATTATAAAACTGCAACATTAACACCCCTCCTTCAGAGTGCATACACTGTACTTCCCATCTCCAGGACTCAAGTCCGGCCTGCCGGTTTCCCTGAATTCCTTCATAAATGTTACCTTGCTTACACTCCAACAGCACGTCAAGTATTAAAAACCATTTGTCTCCATTCACTCTTATCAAATATGCTCACACATGCTTGCTGGAAGTCCAAGCTCCTCACACACAAAACCTCCTTTACCCCCTCCCTCCAACCTTTCGTAGGCCGACCCTACCCCGCCTTCCCTCCACTACAGATTTATACACTCTCGAAGTCATTCAATTTTGCTCCATCCTCTCCACATGTCCGAACCACCTCAATAACCCCTCCTCGGCCCTCTAGATAATAGTCTTGGTAATCCCGCACCTCCTCCTAATTTCCAAACTACGAATTCTCTGCATTATATTCACACCACACATTGACCTCAGACATGACATCTCCACTGCCTCCAGCCTTCTCCTCGTTGCAACATTCACCACCCATGTTGCACACCGATATAAGAGCGTTGGCACAACTCATTCCCCTCTTTGCTACCACAGATAAAGTTCTTTGTCTCCACAAGCTCCTAAGTGCACCACTCACCCTTTTCCCCTCATCAGTTCTATGATTTTTTTTATATTTTATTTAAAAACACATAATGGTACATTAACAACAAAACTTTGCAAAACTGTGCAATGATACAATGAAAATTCTTATCTGATACCAGTCCACTTGTGGTTTCTAAACCCTACACAATGTTACAAGAAACTGCAAAAACTTTGCAGTGCAATACAATAGAAGTCATAAATACTTAATATCATAAACACTAAAAACTAAACATCATAGAGATTAAATAAAAACCTTATATTACACAAAATCCCCCACCACATTACACTTTTTCATTTTTGATAAGAATAAGTACTGCTATACATAGGATCTATGTACTATGATGATACCCTGAATCATCTTACAAAAAATTTCTAATAAACTCCAACACAATAAGATCGTGGACATCAATAATGTCAAAGGAGCTATACAAAACAGTGCAATACTTTAACATTACATAATGACAATGATACAATGAAAAAACCTTATCTGATACCACTTAACCTGTGGTAGTATTACAATTTCTCCTCAACAAATGATATTAACCTGTTTAGAGAGTACTTATAATGAACAAGACATGGAATATTTGAAAACATTATTAACATAATCCATTGCAACATCCAGGAACTATACCTTCCTGTCTTATAAAAACCATCGATTACCATGCTCCAATACTTTAGAAAACCCCCTTTCCGTACTTCTTTTCCTTGAACATGTCCTTCATCACGTCATAATGTAAAGTCCAGCCAACTTCATACTGTCATCCTCTCATACCTATGCCCCCACCTTCTGCGTCAGATGTCCTTTCGCCAGCGCTTGATAAAAGAGCATACACGTCGCCAGTCGTCCCCTCCCCCAACATTCACACTACTAAGCACCCTAAAACCTCATGCAACACAAAATCTACCCCCTCCCCACCTACTCCTGCTTGCAAATAATCCAGTCCATTCCAGCTCTACTCTGCATCACCGTAATAACTTGCTACCGTTAACGTCCTATATCCCTCAGAGAAACTCGATACCCATTTACCTCCATATAATAACCTATTCCTACACATCAAACGATACACGTGAGCCGCTAAGGCTTTCACCCTACAGTCCCCTCCCACATTCCCCATGATACATACAAAAAATCCGTGACTACATACATGATTGCCCTACCCACCTCTCGCGGTACTCCCCACATCAAAACGTAAAGCTCGTAAGGACGAAAATTCCCCCCACCAATCCAATGACCCTTGCAAGCCACAGCTTCACCACCTCTAAAGACTCACAAAAGTAGACAGCATGATATGCTGTCTCCTCATTCCTGCACCTCTGACAAGCATTTGTACCTACCAACCCCATCTTATATAATTCAGACCTTGATGCCAATATACCTAATAAAAATCTCTAGACATTTCCCTGACATTAGGCAGTAGACGAATCTTCCTGAACCCACCCCAAATCCCCATCCAATCATAAACTTGAAAGTTTGCCTGACCCTCTACCACCCCTCCCTTTTTACTCCCCCTCCCCAACCTGCCCGCCTTTACGCTTTTAGGCTCTCTCACTGCCAACAACTGCCAACCACTTTCGTACATCCTCCATGACTGCTCCCACTCATTGTCCCCTCACCCCCCTTCCATAAAAAAACACTGTTTCACATAAACTGCTTTCACAGGACGTTCTAAAGGAATGAGACCCAACCCTCCCCTCCTGAGACTCATCATGACAACCTCCTTTCAAAGCCATGGCCTCCCATACCCCCCCCCCACATACCGGAACACTTTCTTTTGCAATTCCCTGATGTTGGCCATCCTTAAAGAATACACTGCAGCTACATTCCACAACTTACTGTATACAAGGGTGTTCACCACCACCACCACCCATTGCAACAGCCTTACATCTCCCGGCCTCCAACCCCTCATTCTACCCAGAGCCCTACCCACTACTCTCACATCCGCCATATACACAATTCCACAGATCTTAATCCTATCCATATCATTCCATCCATACACCTCCCCCAAGCCCCCCACCCACGTACCCACCTCCAATAACTTAGACTTGGCGCCATTGACCCTCATCCCTGTTGCGGCCCAAAAAATCTCTATAATACATACCACATTCACCAGCCCTTCCTCCCACTATGCCCACACTACTCACCCCCCTATTCCCCTCTCCCCCACTCCTATCAACCTATAAAAGGGGTCCTGCATACAAGCAAAAAGTATCTGAGACATGTTACACCCCTGTCTCAGACCCCTTTTCATCACCACCATTCACCTGCATACGCACCTTCACAGAACTATACAATGTCTCCACCCATTCAGCAATTTCCTCTCCAAATCCCTGACTCCGTAATATAATTCCCAACATTCTTCTATTCACACAATCATACGCCCCCTTCCAATCTATTCCCAAGACACCCCCCTTCTACCCTCAATAAAATCCCCGATTCACCCATGTCCTACACTCATATTTCTTCCAGGTATACCAAACTGCCACTGATGTATGACTTCATCAATCACTGTTTTCATCCTATTACCCAAAACTTTTGTGAAGATTTTATGATCCCCACACATGAGGGATATTACCCAATAATTTCCTAAGGTCCTCCCTCCCCCTTTCGGCACCAGAACAACTACCCCCGTACCCTGCATCTTCCCCAACCTACTCCCATCTTTCATACAATTAAACAAATGCACTAAACATTCTCTTAACGTATCCCAATGTACTACATATAAATCTTTCGGTATCCCGTCTAACCCTGGTGCCTTTCCCCCATGCTCCTCCTCCCCCAAACGACACAGAACCCCATCCCGAAGGGCCTCTACCCCCCCCACCCTCATTGATATTTTTCTCCCAAACCAATGATCGGCATAAGTGCTTATGCCGATCGTGTCTGAGCACCTGTCCCACTTCATATCCTTCCACCCCTGTACACACCTCAACCCCCATGATCATGTTACCTCTCTGTCTATCCCTAAACCTCCTTAACACGCAACCTGATGCTCTGTCGCCCCACAACGCCTCCTCAATACCTCCTTTCAAACTGATCACATCAAAATGATCATTTTGGATATCCCTCAACCTTCCCTGCAACCCCTCTATTTCCCCATACCTGCAAACCTCCCCTCATAACATTCATTAAGCTATCCCTCCAAATACATCTGAAGACCAAACTTCCACCTTGCCTCATCCCTTCCTCGAATCCTGTAAAATTCCCTTATTCCCGTCTTCGCACACTTTTCCCACCAACCTAAAAAATCCTTCTCCCGTTCCCCTTTCTCCTTCTAACCATAAGGACTTTCACCATTCCTCAAATGCACCCTTCCCCTTCAGCAAATGCACATTCATCTTCCAATAACTATTGTACCTGCGGACCATTCCATCCCACTTTACCTCCACTAAGACACCACGATGGTCCATAAAACCAATATCAAGCATTTGCACCCTCCCCACTGTAACGTCCCTCGTTGCATAGATACGATCTAATCGGGCTGCATAGCCTCTATGCACAAAAGTGTGCTCCCCCCTCCACCCATCGCCCCTTATCACATCAAACACCCTCGCCTCCCTCAATAAAACATGCAACACCCCTAACTCACAACCCGCCCATCTAGGTTCTACATCTTTTTTCCTGATTATACAATTCCAATCCCCACCCAGCAGAGTAATCATAGGCAATCCCTGTAAATGATATGTCAAAACCTCCCTTACAAATTCTTCCTTAACACGTCGGTTACTATCAGTTGGCATATATATTCCAATGAAACATACCCGAATGTCGCCCCAATCCCCATCCACCCTCACCACCCACCCCCCTCCTCCCAAGCTAACAACCGTAAGGGACTGGACTCCTTCACCCCCACAGCCACCCCACCCTTGAATTTCCCCGAGCTACCTGCATACACCTGATACCCCTTTAATCTTAACTCTCGACCACACCTAAAATTATGCTCTTGTATAAAACATACGTCTATGTCATATCATCTTAGTACTACCTCCACCCAACTATGTTTAATTTCTGCCCTTAGGCCATTCACATTAATCGTTAAATACTTAAATACGCCAAAGGGGACTTTCCTCTGTGCTTCTGCGGGCTGGACGTAACACCCTTCAATAAACCTCCTTTATCCCTTACAGTCCTCACTCCCTGATCCCCCACCCTCACCTGTGCCCAAACCTTTCCCTTCCATGCCTCCTCCACCCATGCTTTCTTGCCTGTACGCTGGGCAGGTGTAAGGACATCATCATCTGACATCTCTCCAGCCCTCTTTCTTGATTCTTCCCCTACCTCCATTACAGCTGTGGCCCCATCCCTATGCACAACAGCCTCCACCTCCTGCACATGCAAACTGACTTCCCCAACTTCCAGCACGCTAACGGCCTGATTAAGCCTACCCTCCTCCACCTGTAATTTTCCTTCAACTCCAGAGGGAACCACCACCTCCGGAACTTCCATAAACGTTCGCAACATCTCTTGCAGCGGTTGTGGTAGGTCTACCTGGAGGTCTCCCACCTCCATCAAATCCTCAGACTCATTATCATTTTCAGGCCCAACCATCGTTGGAGCACTCAACACTGCAGGGAGTGTTACACAATGTTCCCCCACACCTTCCACCACTTCTGCCCAACTGGCCTTTCCCAGTCCTTCCACAGTCTCAGGGGCTGGCTCTGCCAAGGGGATATGCACTACAGGTACCTTCGGAGACATTGATCTTGGGGCCATGATGTTGGGATACCCCGCTGCCATGTGATTGTATGCCTGCACACACGACGTGTCTTATGCTGGCCTGCATAGGTAACAAAAACCTGTGTCCTAAAGTCCTCCAGCATTACATAGGACGGTATGGGCCTTTTCAAGGTCATTTTCAATGTAAAGGAACCTTCGGGCAACCCAGCATGTATTCCTTCAGTCCAACGTCCCATAGTCATAGAATGCACCACACCGTACCATTGAAAAACTTCGCTGATGTCCACTCCATCGACCTCAAAAGGCATGTTTCACAATCGCACCAAAGTGTAGTATTTTGAGGCATCCCTGAGCCGGACCTCTAACCCAGTTCTTTCATACGCCTCCACAGTACCAAACTTCATGCAGATCCTCGTCGAACCATTCAGTGCAATTCCGTATAGGTCGTCATTGCAAATACAATATGTCTCAGAGTATCGCTGGCAGCAAAACAGAAGCGTTAGCTGGGTAAACAGCTCCCTTAAAAAGCTCAACACACACCTTGTTGCTCCTCCTACCACTGGACGCAGAAAATCGGAAGTTGCGCAAAGACTGAACAAGGAGCAACTGCACACCACAGCCTCTCGGCCCAAGAGCGAAGAGGTCAATGTTCTATGATTCACCTCATCCTTCATAGACCTATCTGCTGACACGTCCACTCCTAAATATCTGAATACATTCACCTCCTCTCTCCCTCCAATCTGATATCCAATCTTTCGTCACCTAATCTTTTTGTTATCTTCATCACCTTACTCTTTCCTATAATCACTTTTAAATTTCTTCTTTTATATACCCTACCAAACTCATCCACCAATATATATATATATATATATATATATATATATATATATATATATATGAGGGAAAAGCCGATAGTAATTGGAGTTAGGGTTGTTCAGACAGGCAGGTACCATTAGCGTGTTACTGCTGAGGCAAAACTCCAGTTCCTGGTGTCTAAGGTGCTTTAATTTCTACTCCAGGTAGCATTAACCTTACCTGGTGTGGGTTGAAGTTTAGGGAGCCACTTCACCTCCTCTCTTCCCCTGATCAGGTAAGGTGATCTACCAGGAGTATTTCTCTTCATTGTTTTTTATTTTTATGGTTACCAGTAATGACTTTAAGATTGCGCACCACCCCTTGTCTTTCTTATATGTTATACTTATATAACATCTGGTAACCAGTTTATTTTCTTTATTATCAGCTCTGCTGCTGGCCTGGTCATCCAGGGTAGACGCCAGATACTGGAACAAGATATCAGTCTATGGAACTTAGAGGATATTACGACTACTTCTCACCTCTAACATCATAATTGTGGTGCTACAATCAATTAGTAACAGGAGATTCCAGAACATGGGATGATTACCACCCCCCAGGATAACCTACACCGTATCTTCTAACAGCCGAAGACCATCCTGGGCTTCACATACTCCTGCCTTAATATCTAACCACAACGACCAATTTTTATTGTTATTTAATTTTAATTAAAAGGTTTGAAAAAAAATATCTTCATTATTAATCCTAGTCCCCTGACTATATATATATCAGGGATCGAACCCCCGATATTTTAGCACGTCTCCCGAACTTTCCAAAATTGCGAGATGCCTTAGACCAGTGGGCCATCAATGCTACAAACATCAGGTGCCCAGTACCACTGGACATGTCCCTCCTGATGTGAGCATATACGTTGCTGTGGTAAGGTGTGTATGACCTCTGCTGGTGACACCTGTCAACTACGCTAGACTAGTTGACCTCTGCTGGTGACACCTGTCAACTACGCTAGACTAGTTGACCTTTGCTGGTGACACCTGTCAACTACGCTAGACTAGTTGACCTCTGCTGGTGACACCTGTCAACTACGCTAGACTAGTTGACCTTTGCTGGTGACACCTGTCAACTACGCTAGACTAGTTGACCTCTGCTGGTGACACCTGTCAACTACGCTAGACTAGTTGACCTCTGCTGGTGACACCTGTCAACTACGCTAGACTAGTTGACCTCTGCTGGTGACACCTGTCAACTACGCTAGACTAGTTGACCTCTGCTGGTGACACCTGTCAACTACGCTAGACTAGTTGACCTCTGCTGGTGACACCTGTCAACTACGCTAGACTAGTTGACCTCTGCTTGTGACACCTGTCAACTACGCTAGACTAGTTGACCTCTGCTGGTGACACCTGTCAACTACGCTAGACTAGTTGACCTCTGCTGGTGACACCTGTCAACTACGCTAGACTAGTTGACCTCTGCTGGTGACACCTGTCAACTACGCTAGACTAGTTGACCTCTGCTGGTGACACCTGTCAACTACGCTAGACTAGTTGACCTCTGCTGGTGACACCTGTCAACTACGCTAGACTAGTTGACCTCTGCTGGTGACACCTGTCAACTACGCTAGACTAGTTGACCTCTGCTGGTGACATCTGTCAACTACGCTAGACTAGTTGACCTCTGCTGGTGACACCTGTCAACTACGCTAGACTAGTTGACCTCTGCTGGTGACAGTATTATATTTTTATAAAGTTCGATTGTATTAAATCTGGTTGAAGGATGGTCTTGCTGGTCACATTATTCCCTGCGTCGTGAACATCAATGGGATGGTTACAATCTCTGACACGAACATTCGCAACATCAGTGGGATGAAACCATACCACGGGTGGGGTTCGAACCCGCGGTCAGTCTCAAAACTCCAGACCGTCGCGTAAGACACTGTGACCGCGGGTTCGAACCCCACCCGTGGTATGGTTTGTTTGCAATCGTGTCATTACGATTTCGTGAATCAGTGGGATGGTTACAATCTCTGGCACGAACATACGCAAGTGATTACTTAAATGGAAATTTCCCAACCTTCTATCTTGCACCTACTGAACCCACTGAAGTCACCATGATTATAAAGTCACTTAAGAATAAATCAGGGAATCTGTGTCAAGTCCCACCACTATTGTACAAGCGAGCGGCTCATGTCCTTTCGCCTGTTATTTCACTACTTTTTAACAATTCACTAGAAACTAGCACTTTCCCGACACCCCTCAAGACAGCAAGGGTTACACCAATTCTCAAAGGTGGTGACCCCACAAATGTAAATAACTACAGGACAATCTCAAACTTACCGTTGCTATCCAAATTAAGGAATATCCGTTAGGACTCTTTATTGACCTAAGAAAAGCTTTTGATACAGTAGACCACGGCATCCTACTCCAAAAACTTGACCATTACGGTATAAGAGACCACGCGCTTACATATTTTAAATCCTATCTTACTAACAGGTTTCAAAACGTCACCATAAAAGACACAACCTCATCTACAAGACCACTTGATACTGGAGTGTCACAGGGAAGTGTCCTTGGTCTCCTGCTCTTCCTCCTATACATCAATGATCTTCCCAATGTATCCCAACACCTGAAACCGATTCTCTTTGCTGATGATACGACTTATGTCATCTCCCACCCAAATCTTGTCTCACTCAACATCATTGTTAATGAAGAGCTACTAAAAATATCAACCTGGATGACAGCCAACAAACTTACACTTAACACTGACAAAACCTTCTACATTATGTTTGGTAACAGAACAGGTGTTGCACAACTGTACATAATGATTGACAACACTCATATTGCTAAACACCTGAATTTCAGCACCTATATCCAACACATAGCAAAAAAAGTATCCAAAACGGTTGGGATCCTCTCTAAGATACGTTACTATGTACCACAATCAGCCCTACTCACACTGTACTATTCACTCATCTATCCCTACCTCACCTATGTCATATGTGCTTGGGGATCAACAGCAACAACTCACCTAAAATCAATATTAACTCAACAAAAAGCCGCAGTAAGAATTATCACGCGATCCAATCCCAGGCAACCTCCCCCCCCCCCACTCTTCAAAGACCTAAACTCACTGTCCAGAACATCCACACTTACTACAGTGCAACCTACATGTTCAGAACCATAAATTCCAATATTAACCCTGAACTAAAACGCTTTCTTGATAATACCAATACCAGACACAAAAATCTCTATGACATTCCCAGTGTCCGGCTAAATCTATACAAACGTTCAATGTACATTAAAGGGCTAAAAATCTGGAACTCTCTACCTGAAAACTCCAGAACTGCAGACTCAGTCACCATTTTCAACACTATCATCAAAAAACATCTTATCTCACTGACACACCCCACCATCACTAACACACTCCACCATCACTAACACACCCCACCATCACTAACACACCCCACCATCACCTCACTACATGAAAACCCCCTATTCACGCACACACACACATACACACACACACACACACACACACACACACATCCTGATTTACACCAACACTGACCCAAAGGACAGTAAACACAAAATCCCGAATATAGCTATTGTCTAATAACTCTCAATCTAGTCTTAAGTTTGCCTGATATACTCCAATATAAGAGCTTTAATAGAAACTATGTAACATGCCAAGACGAAACCATTCTCATTACTAATTTTACAATCTAAATATTCTGAACTACCTCACTATTGTAAATCTATTTAATCATTTGAAATTTGTATTCATTTGTAATTTGTAATATAGATTAAGAACTAGTATTAGTCTGCCCGAAATGCCTAGCATGCCCAGGCAAGCATGCTAGGCATGCTTGCAAATCACTGTACACAGTAACTCTTCTTAAATTGGCTTCAAGTGCATCTAGTACAGGAATAAATTATTTTATCCTAAACGTCTCTCCTGAAGAGAGTTCATCTGAGGCATCAAGACCAGCTGCACGTCCCTCATTACCTCGTCGTTTCCTTGCTCTTTGTCTCCTTGTAACAGTTCTGTAGTTAACATTGGCAAGGTGGCTTTTGCTTGTTACTCAAGCTCATCAAAATCTTCTCAAATTTTGCTTAAAAACATCCTGAAGTGACCAGTACAAACATGCACAAGTACTCAACAACAGTTCTGATTCCTGAATGGCTTTGCTGACCTCGTGAAAATGATCCAGCACACGGGTCCAAAAATGCAGCATAAACACAAATTCCAGTTCTTTGACTTTCTATAAAAGATTATTATCTTGAAGCCTGGTATCAGCCGCCTCATTAAGATCAGAGTATAACTGACTGAGGACCCCCAGTCAACTGACCTATCTCAATGCTTTCCTGGAAGGACAGAATCAATACTGAAATCAATGATAATATCGAGTTACTGTCTGAAGACAGTATTATTCTGACATGTAATGCAAGAAACATTACTGTCAGTGTCAGCTAGCTATGTCAGTGTCAGCTAGCTCTGTCAGTGTCAGCTAGCTATGTCATTGTCAGCTAGCTCTGTCAGTGTCAGCTAGCTCTGTCAGTGTCAGCTAGCTCTGTCAGTGTCAGCTAGCTCTGTCAGTGTCAGCTAGCTTTGTCAGTGTCAGCTAGCTCTGTCAGTGTCAGCTAGCTCTGTCAGTGTCAGCTAGCTATGTCAGTGTCAGCTAGCTATGTCAGTGTCAGCTATCTCTGTCAGTGTCAGCTAGCTCTGTCAGTGTCAGCTAGCTCTGTCAGTGTCAGCTAGCTATGTCATTGTCAGCTAGCTCTGTCAGTGTCAGCTAGCTCTGTCAGTGTCAGCTAGCTCTGTCAGTGTCAGCTAGCTCTGTCAGTGTCAGCTAGCTTTGTCAGTGTCAGCTAGCTCTGTCAGTGTCAGCTAGCTCTGTC